>JASPKZ010001872.1:0-26821 GCA_030220185.1 Diploptera punctata
CGAGGGCAGCTGCCAGCGACCATCTACCACAAATACCCCTTTTTCCGGGTCGGAGCATAAGAAGGGTGAATGTCCAGTCTCGAAATCAACTGAGGCAAACACCTCTTAGCAATGGAGAACAAACCCAGGCAAGTATAAAACACAATAATGATCTTTTCCAACGCCAAACCTGGGCCTAACATCCTACATTCCAAATTTTTTCTATAGAAGAGTCAAGAAAACAAACTCCACATCAAGATTAAGTCCTATTAAACCTTTCACAAGTTCTCCTTGGACCTAACTGGGTTTTGTTCAAAGAAACAAGGCCTAACTAAATCCACGGCCTACCTGGACCAACGGCAGCTGTAAATGAAACATTGGACACGAGCATTAGAGCATCGCATCCTCCATCGTGGCAAGCAGACATGAACCGGGACCTCCAAGCTAGCACCAACAGACAACCACAGTTTCTGATAATATTTTTTTTTTCTCTCAAGTAATCGGTGCACGAAATCGAACCGTCAAAAGTGTACCACAAAAGAAACATAACTGAAAGTAACAAAATGTATTTAAGTGCGGTCGGAAATAACAGTGTAAGCGAAAAGTAACAAAATGTATTTAAGTGCGTCGGAAATAACAGTGTAAGCGAAAAGTAACAAATGTATTTAAGTGCGACGGAAATTAGCAGTGAAAAAGTGCGACGTTTCAAAATAACCCACAGAAGGTTAAATACGGAAGAAGAAAGAAGACGCGAAGAATTTTATAAACAATATTATTTTTGTGTTGTTTAAGCCATAAACATTAGTGTGATTTTTGTGTTTTTTTTTTAAGTATAGTGTTCTCACTAAGTAAGCTGATCTTACCGATATTCGACGAAATTAAAGGTATCCGGGGCAATTTACAAATAAAAAAAAACGATCTAACCTCTTAGGATGAGAACATTATACTTCCAGGACAGATGGAATCGCCAATTGACGACTTCAGTTAAGTTAATAAGATAAATGACAGGACAAAACCCCCCGAGAGGCGAGAGATATCCTATAAGGAAAAAAAGACTTTCGGTTTTTCAACCCTACAGTCTTATTTAGGGGGGGGGGAATTGTTACGCCTACACTAAGGCCTAAATGCAATAATAATAAAATACTATAAAAAGCCGATAAAGAATAGACACATATACATGTGTAATTATCCAAAAAATAGGGCATAAATATTCACCCTTTAAATACGGATTGAAAATCCATCAAATATATATTAGTATTTTATAGATAAAAAACTAAGGAAAAATTATTATAAAATGACTATTTCAATTCAATATATTTGTCAAACAATGAAGACACACTTACGAAATCTTATATAATATCAAAAAACAACTTATTAGTTTTCAACCTAATAGGAAATTCTTACGAAACCTTATGCAACCCAAACACATTAGGGAAGAAGTTAAAAACACCTTATATGTGTTGACCATGAAAATACTAGGAATATTACAACAGATTGGGCAAGAAATAGGGCTTCCATTAGCTTTAGGGGATGGTGAAAGGTGAAGATAATCATATAAAAAGCCGGGATTTTGAGATGAAAAGGCAGAAGGGCCGTGGGACCGAGTGCGGTCCCTCAGCGGGGTCCAGCGGGACGGTGGCGTCTACATTGGTAATATGACTTCTCTTTTTATTATTTTTGGTCATTTTAAGACTCAGAATTAAATAAGGACCAAATGGTCCAAGGAACTTCATTCCAAAAATAACCAAAGTTGATTCTTTTGTATATTTTAATAAGATTGTTTTCTCTCTGAATATTAGCATTTCAATACCTTGAATATTTGGACATTCGACAATGTGGCGATTCCAGCTGTTTCTAAATAACTGTTTTTTTATGTTAATAATATATCTTCAGTTTGAATAAATTTAATATGTGTATTTCACATGTTGTAGAATCTTTTCCTACAAAACCAAGGCCAACCGCTCGGGCCAAATACAACCTAAACAATAGGAAACGTAACGCTACCGTTACGCAGGGGCTTAACAGTCGCGGCGCATAATATCTAATTTTTATGTTTCTTTTCGTTTTCCCTATATATATCTTTTCACAAACCATGCATTCAATTTGATATATTCCTGACTTTTTATTTTTATCAGTTTTTTTTCATTTTTGTTGGTTTTTATTAGTTTATTTAAACTGTAGTTATTTTTTGGTGCTAATTTAATATTAAACTTCTCAAATATATTTTAAAATTTATTATTTATATTTTGAGAAGTTTAATATTAAATTAGCACCAAAAAATAACTACAGTTTAAATAAACTAATAAAAAACCAACAAAAATGAAAAAAACTGATAAAAAATAAAAAGTCAGGAATATATCAAATGAATGCATGGGTTGTGAAAAGATATATATAGGGAAAACGAAAAGAAACCTAAAAATTAGAACCAAAGAACACATAAGAAATATTAAAAATGGAGAAATTGAAAAATCTGCAGTTGCTGCTCATGTTTGGTCTGAAAAACATAATATAAATTCAGACACTAAATTATTAAAACAGTTAGAAAATACAAAAGGCTGACTATTTGGGAAAAAATTTATATTCAGAAGAACAGAAACAGACTTATGAATTTTGATATTCCCGATGGAGGGTGACCTTGTTTGGAGGTTCTTTGGCCAACCACAGGATGGAGCTGACATCGACATCCAGGTGGTGCAACATAATGCAACATAAATAAAACTAGTCTGGGAAAGCTGACGATAAAACAGAATTGTTTTGAAACATGTCCAAGAACAAATCAACATTAATATTAAGGTAAGATGTCCAGACCAAAAATAATATAATTGAAGTGCTAGTTTCACAAGTTAATAATAATATTGAATGTATACATTTCTCATCCATGTCCCATCATTTCTTATTATAATTTAAAGTTTAATGACTCTGAATCAGAAGTTATATAATATATTTCCACATCTACTTTTCAAGCTACTTAGAAAGAAATAGATAGTATATAGTTTAGATCCGATGTTAAATTGTAGATCCTGACAATGTCAGTAAATAAAAACATATCATCCATGAAATTGTCTACCGTCTGGGAATCTGAATAACTGCATAACATCTTGACTTTGTTCATGTACAAAGATGTAAGTGCTTGGTCCAGGATTAGTGGGAGAAATCATTTTAAGGCATTTTAAGAACTTTGGCTTTCTTCAAAATTCTATCTCATTACTGTCTAATCCTTGCTTACTATTCCATCACTTTCATCATTCTCAAGTTTTCTCAATATCTTCCAACCATCTTAGTTAAGATCAATGAAGTACATCCTTCCACCTTCATATCTTCTACTATTCCTATATAATTTTGTCATTCAAATTATTTTCCTACTTAATTACAACCATTAATCAAAGTAATCTGATTTTCTTAAAGTCAAGCTCTTTAAACTAAAACACTTAGCTGTTTTTTTTTACAGTTGGTTGGTTTCTTATGCTGGATGGTTGGCATCTAAATATAATTTTGTCTTCCTGGGAATACCAGAATCTTCATTAACCCTTTGCCCCGTATAGCATAGTAGAACGTACTGAATATGCTTTGTCGCTGCCCCCCATAATGTACCAAAGCGTAGTAGACTATAATAGGACTGTATTTCTACTTGTATTCATTTTCTTGGAAAATTTTATTACTTTTGTCATACTTTGGTATCTGTGGAATGCATTAAAAGTGGCAACAAGGCTTGCTTTGTACATTTTCGTAAATTACTTAACGGTATTTTCTTTATGTACCGAACCCTTTTTTGAAAACCTCTATCGTTTCATCTGTAACCATTGTTAACGAAATCAAAAATTCAGGTTTTAGGAAAACTATTTCTAGTTTCAATCCACTGTGCAGTGAAGACATTGTGGCCACGATTGATGAAGAAATTGATTATTAAAGTGATGGTTGGAACGCTAAGTAGAGGGATAACTTAGCGCAAGACTGTTATATGGAGCAAGCGTGTGACTGTGAACAAGATTTTGAAGTGTCAACAGCTGAGCCTACAGATAACCAAGGAAAGAATTACTATTACTCTTTTAATATAATTGGTCCTCAGAATTAAAAAAAACTTTTTTATCGTTTACTTATGTTGTACATAGTTTGGAGGCTGGAACAAACGAAATATATATTTTTTCCCCCCACTATTCAGGCCTATAGATAGTAATTTCTATGCCCTGTTTTCAGAAGAAAATAATATGCTGCGAAAATTGAAAGAAAACAAATAAATAAAACTAAAATGGGTGGAAACATATCCAAATGAGATAAAGCTTAAGTTGGAATTTTTGGGCATTTCTGGTGTTCTCTCCTGGCATTGGCATTAATTGTACCCGCTTCTGAAGTTGGAGCACCTGGAAGGCGGGGTTACATTGCCCCGATGATATTATGGGTGATGATAGTGGTGCACTAGGAGAGTCCTTAATCCTAAGGTGAATATGAATGATGATGATTGCGATGGCCATATGATGTTCGGGGACCGGTTGGGCCTTAAAGTTTCCTGACATTTGTGTTACAGGTGAGGAAAAAACCTCACAGGAAACTGTCCTGACCGGGGATCGAACCCGGGCCCGCTGCATGACAAGGCAGCACGCTACCTCGAGACCACAGCGGTGGACGTATTTAGGAAACATTAAATACGGCAAAATTGACTGACAGTAAATAGCAATACTTACTTTTGGAATAATCCCAGTCAAATTGATCAGTTTGAACCGAGATCTCTCGTATTAGATCTGAAAACAGTAACGTCTGAACCAGTTCGTTCGGTATGTATATTGATTACATTCTGTATCAGACAAGAATAAATTTGTTTATAATATTTAAGCGACTTCGAAAAAAATATTTCACAGGTATTACGCAAAAAGTGGTTTTTTAAATTAAACTTAGGAATGTCAAACGTAAAAGAAAATTCCGGTGATGCAGAACCAAAAAGTTAACCTTCGGTGGTTTTAAAACTGCGCGTTCGCCCATAGATCCGAGATTCGCGTATTCGATTTCAACGAGCGTCGACGGAATTTTCTGGTGAAAAAGTTCGACGACGCTCTTCTGAGGGGAAAATAAAAGCCACCGGTCGTTGTGTCACAGAATGATGAGTAACCCTAAAGAACATTTAGATACGAAAAACCTATCATTGAGATTTCTCACTCTTTACCGCCGCGATGTAAATATCAGTCGAGATAGAGGCGATAAATCGATTAAACATACCGTACGTCATTACGTCGTGATTGTTTTCGCCTCAGGTTTTATGATTAGAAATTAGGTTTACGTATTTTCCATTCCTAGGATATGTTTAATATATTTGAGTCAACTAATTAGCATTTTGATATATGAACTATTCATGTCTACATTTGATTGCAGTGTTAATTAGAATTTCGACTTAGCTACACTGCTCAAAACAATTAGAGGAACACTATGAAATATGCCAATATTTTTTCATTGGATAAAGGTACAAACATGAAATTAATAAAGTACATTATTTGTGGTTATTTATTTATTTATTTATTGCTCATGTCAGTAAAAACAAATGAATAACGCTGACAATTAACTTTTCAAATAATTCCGCTATGTAAGCAATTGAATCTTCTGTTTATTTTTCAAAGTTAAACACTCGTTATATAGAGTTAGTATCGTGTGTGGCCTCCACGACATTCGATGACACTTTGGCACCTTCGTGGCATGCTCCCAATAAGATTTTGGATTTACTCTTGCGGGATATTCTCCCCATTCCTCCTCTCAGAGCATCTCCAAGTTGCTGCAGAGTTTGTGGAGCTTGATGTCGGTTCCTGACCTTCCTGTCTAGAAGATCCCACAAGTGTTCAATAGGATTAAGGTCTGGGCTGACCGCTGGCCACTCCATTACCTCAATTTCATTCCTCCTCAGGAAATCCCTGGTGACAGCCGCAGAATGTGCCCTGGCATTATCCTGCATAAACAGAAATCCAGGGACTACTCCAATGGCAGCAGGTACTACATGATCTTCCAGAACGTGCTCGATATACCGGACAGCATTCAGTCGCTGGGGAACAAGTACAAGGTCCGTACGATTGTTGTACATAACTCCGGCCCACACCATTATGGAACCTCCTCCGAATCTATCAATTTCCTGTACAACCTCTGCAGAAAATCTTTCTCCTGGCCGTCCCCACACCCTCAATCGACCATCACAACGTGTAAGACGATACCTGGATTCGTCCGAGAAGAGCACAGACTCCCACTGGTTCAGGTTCCAATCACCATGGTTTTCAGCATACGTACGTCTTGCTGCCTTATGCCCATTTGTTAAGCGCGGTTTTTTAACGGGCCTTTTTGGATGAATATTCTCTTTCCTTAATTTGTTCCTTATGGTTTGGTCTGAAACCCGGATTCCGGAAGCCATATGAAGGTCATTCTGCAGGTCTTTTGCAGTTTTTGTACGCTGTCGAAGAGCAGAAAGAACAACCTATCTGTCATCCTGGGGGCTTGTTTTAAATATACGGCCCTGGCCACGTCTTCTACAATACTGACCTGTCTTTCTGTGCCAGTTGCGTAACCTGGACACCACGGAAGGAGAAACCCCAAGCTCTCTAGCCACTTGTTGCAGAGATTGACCTTGTCGTAAAATATGTAGAGCATGATACACTTCAAACTCATTTAAATGCCTCATTTTGTCAGAGACTTCAATAAACAAGGCAATAATCAACATTCGTCACTATAGCAACATCAGGAAGCTTACCAATTAGAAGTGGCCAGTGCCTTCCAAAATAAAAAAAAATCTCTATATTTGTTATTTGAGGTAATTTCTCTGCATTTAGGCCTTGAATCTTTAAAATGTGTATCCAATGATAAAATTAATAATTCAATTTACATATTGTCCAACGTTCAGTATCACAGCTTTAAAAAAACAATTACTTATTCAATTTATTACAAGTGTTCCTCTAATTGTTTTGAGCAGTGTATTAAAGACCATCATTAAATAAAGAAGTTGCAATATATGTTGTTATAAAGTGAATGGTGCATTTTCATCTTACTGTTGGGGTAACTATGATCACCACATGTCGCTGAAAGATACTATTAAATTGTCAGCATCAGGAAATGTAGATTATTTGAAAAAGAAGAAATGGTTTGGTGCGGAATGTGTTGACATTATAAAATAGAACTAGTAAAACTGAATTGGTTACATGAGCCAAATGAAGTTAATTTAGAACATTGGATAACATCAAACACGAAACCACTAGGTTTCTAAGAGTAAAAAGATGTAATATTTGAGACAAGATTTACCCTTAAATTGGCGAAACACTAATTTCTCATGTCAGTTATTTAAAGTTGTTCGGACCGCAATGAAAACAAAATCGTGTAAAACTGTAAGTTGTTATTGTACATCATTGTGTAATTTGACACATATTTAAGTAATTTCTACTCATTTATGTTTCGAATGTTCTATGAATAATATTAAATACGTGAAATCAATATATCTTATAGGATACATTTTCTACTCATTTACGTTTCGAATGTTCTATGAATAATATTAAATATGTGAAATCAATATATCTTATAGGATACATTGCCAATTAAGGATTAATGATCATAAATGCAAAAAATAGGAACGTCAGTGAGAATTATCTCGGGGAATTAGGACAGAACAAGTATAATTAGGAATTAAACTCGCGATACGATTGCATATTCCAGAAATATATCAAATAGATTGAATACCGTAATTACTTTGTACCTCATACGTCTCAAGTAGGGATACGAGTGCTCCCTAGCAGGAGTTTATTAACCGAGCTTATTTAATTTTGCTTATTTGCCTACAGATGTCAATGAGTGGCATATGGTTAATACATCGCCTCAATGAAACAATTAGCAGGAGTTTCTTAACCAAGCTAAATTAGTTTTGCTTATTACCTACAGATGTCAATGGGTGACATGTGGTTAACACATCGCCTCAATAAAACAATTTGGATAGATGAAAAAATATGAGAGGTATTAGATATTTTTAATTTAAATTATAGATTAAAATATTATAAACAATAGTCGAAAGTGCATCTAGAAAGAATGCCAACTATAAAATTAACTAAAGAAATGTTGAGTTATAGAGTTAGTAGAAACAGATCAGTGGGTAGACCTAAAAGAAGATTGGAAAATACTTGAAGACAGAACAGGCAATTCAACCTGACGCGAAGAAGATTATGATGAAGGTCCGTTAGATGTGGTATTTTTATTCAGGTTTGCAATTCTTTTACGAGCCTGAAAATATTCAGACTTAAGACCACGTCTTAAAATTCCCTCCCGGAGGACTTGTCCCTTGGATTTTTCCACCATAATCGATCTCGGCCGGGTTTGAGCACGCAACCAAGGATTTCATAATCTTGAGGATTTAGAGGCAAGAATCATAACTACTAGACCAGAGCGGCCGACCCGTAATTATTTTAAACAGTTATTAAATGTTCAAGCACCGATTGAGCTACCGCGATCAATAATTATTGATTATAGTATACCAATCGTTCCCTGTGATACTGATTGATTATTCTTATAATTCTTGTCGATCATTCAGTAAGCTGTAATTGGTTGGTATGGTTATTGTTATTATTATTATTTTTTTTTCAGCTGTTCCTATGGATTAACGCTTGTTTCCTGCCAATGGTTAAGAACTCTGGCACGGATGAACTATTTATCTATGTCTCTTGGCGTCTCTTTTGTGGTTTGAAACCATAGAGATCGAAACACTCTGCGGTTTCTAACTCTTCTTTGCAAACAGTTTGACCAACTTAACGTTTAACAAAACTTTAAATTTAAAAAAACTACGATAAATTTTACTAACAGCATATATAGAATTAATTTTCATATTTTTATTACATTAATTATTTTCATTAACTTTATTACAATGGTACATTAAATTGAGTTTGCATTGGAGGACATGGTTTATGGCAAGACCTATTCTTTGAACTTCTACTCACTAATTGATTCGAATCTTGTTCTTTGTCGTTCTCGGGAACGATACGCTAAAGTTCAAGAACCGACACTGAAAAGTCAACTCAATTTGCTATAATTTTGTGGACTTTGAGAGTTATAACATATTGGCTAAAATTGTATAAGGTACACACGTGTAAGTAAATTAAAAATTAGTCGGATCGAATTTCGTGTATAAAATTGAACCACAACTTTTGTCCTTACATGTATTTCCGCGATTTATATAGGTCCTTATTCAGAACACCGGTCTAATAATTAGACTTATATTGATAATTTAATATTTAGTTAAAGTTTACCCACAGAAAAATAACTAACTTGGGTAAAAATATTTAGCCACGTTGTCATCTCTGACTATATTTAATGAGAAGTTAAAAATTTGATATCTAAGTTAGTTTACCTTTGGTATTATTTGATTGTGTCAGGAGGTATTTTCCTTTATCTTTAAAAGGGTTCTGGTAATTAATAATTTGTACAAAAATGTATTTTGAATTTTCTTTTTTGTTTAATGCTTTCTCCATTACAGTTAAAACTTAATTTAAAATAGGCTTACATTATAATTTCTCCTTCTGGTAAATCATATATGTACCTTACCTAACCTTAAAGTTGTATAGTTTCAACAAATTAATATGCATAATATTATTATTGAATCTGTTCCAGACAGTGTAAGATAGGAACTTTTTTTAAGTTAAATATCCAGAATTTATTTTGCAATATGGTGACTAGAATGATATAGTGAATTTTCAACCTGCTTATTTTGCATTTTGTGATTTATCTATATTTTATTATGTTTTATTTTATGTCACACGTTTACATTATATGGAAAAAGTTCACTATTTGTCTGCCATGAATTCTTCTAAGTTCTATAGAATCGCATTGTGCATTCACAAGTTGCTGTAATGGCTTATGTAGCTGCCTTTTGATGGCTCTGAAGTTGGCGTTACCAACTTTTGGAATAAATTCCCAAACGTTTAAAAAAAAAGGATGTAAACCAACTTCCCATTTCCTAACCTCCATCCATCCATAATAATTCTGCCCGAAGTCAGGTCCTTCACTGCAATCATAGCATTTTCATGCTATGCTTGCAACTTTACTAGGGAATTATAGGTGTTATAGACCGTTGCTTTCCACACCAGTGAAAGATGGTATGATAATGGCCATATGATTTCGGGGACCGTTTGGGCCTTAAAAGTTTTCCTGACATTTGTCTTACAGGTGAGGAAAAACCTCACCCAAAAAAACTGCCCGAATGGGAATCGAACCCGGGCCTGCTGCGTGACAAGGCAGCACGCTACCTCGAGACCACACTAACAAAACAAATTTCGTGCATAGGCCTATCATTTAATACACTATAAACTAGTTTAATGTACACTAAGTTGTCACGTCGGAGCCTAAAAAAATGAAGTTAATTTCTTGAAATATGGTTTGGAATTATTTGTGAATGTTGGTAGCACCGATTTGAGAGCCATCTAGCGGATGTTTACATTAAGCATTTTGCGCGTCTATAGAACTCAATTCACAATATTTGTGTAATTATATATAATATTTAAAAATTGTAAGGAATGTTTTATAAGATGACTCCAAAATGTTTAAAATAGTATGAAACATTATAAATGGTAAAAAAGTGTTTAGTGGAACAGTGGCATAAGAATGTTGTATGGAAAATCGTGGCAGACAAATAGGGAACCTCAGTCCAATATATTGGTTTCACAGAGTTATTAGTTGCTCATCTCTGTCAGATATAGATATGGAAAACTGCACTTAAACTAGCGTGAAATATTTTCAAAGTCCTATAGAACAACAGTGCGCATGCACCAGAGCTTATAGAGCCAGCGATAACGTACAATTGAACCACCTATCAATTATCATCCTCAATTACTATCCGTCGCTATGAAATTTAAATGACCAATATTTGCAATAAATCCCCAAATCTATGTTAAAAATATATTAATAATATTAAAATTAGCAAGCGTTTATTAAAAATGGGTGTACACTTACTTATCTCTAACGCTAATCCAACCATCAATAACCCAAAACAGCGATAGAAAAATCATAAACTAAGTAATATACTCTATGGAGAAAATAGCAGTTAGCATCACAATATTTTTAACAGTGTCATAATATTGTGATTTGCATATTTAAATAAATACTTCAAAATTGTCTAATAATGTTATAAAAATTGTTTGAAAAAGTTTAAAATATCAAATAATGTTAGTAAATACAGAAGAAGACAATGTAACTGAAAAATCAAGCGCTAGTAGAAGTGCAGTTGAGCCATTGATATTTTTTATTAAAGACTCATAGAATCGACAATGGGTGAAATATTCCTATATTTTAGTTCATAATTCCTCATTGCACTTTTGCACTGTTACTAATTCACCATTAGTTAACTAAATCACTTTGGCTAAAAAACATAAAGGCTCAACTGCACTTTTACTAGCTCTTGATTTTTCAGTTATATTATTGTAAACTATAGCTCTTCTTCCGTATTTACTGACATCATTTGATATTTTAAACTTTTTCAAACAATGTTTATAACATTATTAGACAGTGTTTGAAGTATTTATTTAAATATGCAAATCACAATATTATGACACTGTTAAAAATATTGTGATGCTAACTGCTATTTTCTCCATAGAGTATATTACTTAGTCTATGATTTTTCTATCACTGTTTTGGGTTATCGCTGGTTGGATCAGCGTTAGGGAATGATAAGTAAGTGTACAGCCAGTTTTAATAAACGTTCGGTAATTTTAATATTATTAATATATTCTTTCTAACATAGATTTGGGGATTTTTGCAAATATTGGTCATTTAAATTTCATAGCGACAGATAGTGATCGAGGATGATAATCAATATGTGGTTATCGGTGGCTCTATAAACTCTGGCGCCTGTGCACTGTTATTCTATAGGACTTTGAAAATATTTCACGCTAGTTTAAGTGCAGTTTTTCCAACATAAATTTAAATTGAAAAGCTAAGATGTGAGTTTAAACCTTGTTTTTGGTTTGAGAATTAATGCCATGAGGCCAGGTAAAAGAATGGGCATTAGTGTTTGCTATTATGTTCAAACAAAACTAAATATTTTGCTGGGTTCATTAGTTAATCTAGTTCACAACTAACATGCTCACCTTTATATATGCCTGATATAAATCCATGGCACAACAGCTCTAGATAACCAAGTCCAACTGAACTGATTGTTGTCATTGCAAGCAGATAGTAGAACAGGGAGTCATGTAGTTATGATCCCATCTGTCAATCTTCAATTCATGTTTTTAACTGGTTTTCACTTTTTTCTAATATCAAATAGCTATTCAGTTATCATAAATAAACCCTATTTCTTACCTTATGCACAAAGAAAAATTAAATGGCATAGATGAGAATCAAGCCAAGGACATCTGGGATACTAGTCAGACATTTTTTATCAAGTAAAAACCTCATAATGTAACTTCCTGTTGTATTTTCAAAATATTGTTATGTTTAATCTAATAAATTTGGGAATTTTTAACATTATGAGGTTTTATTGATAAGAATCAAATGAATCGTGAATTTTCTTACCTCAAACTTCTATGTTTTTTTAAACACCAGCACCGCAGTATCGGTGACCATTGTCACCATCATCAGCTGTTTTCACGACTGTCAATTTTTTCTTTTGCCGGTAATTATCTAGTTTGGATAATTACTGGCAAAAGAAAAAATTGACCGTCGTGAAAACAACTGATGATGGTGACGATGGTCGTTGATACTGCGGTGCTGTGTTTAAAAAAACATAGAACCATGAGGTAAGAAGAATTCGAGATGCATTTGATTCTTATTAATGTTATGTTGTTTTGTTTAGTAGTATTACATAAAATATGCTTCTGTTTGTTTGTAGTTTTTAACATCTGAATCATAATGAATTCAACATTTTCAAAAGGTGGAGGTGAGGAACCGTCTTTTCCACAGTTGGACTTAAGTGGGAAATTAATAATTAAGGTATGCTCATTTTAAAGTAAGCAAGCATGCAAAGATTTATACATATTCTGAGATCTGTAGAACATTAGGTAAAAGGGGAATTTGATCGATTTTCATTGTCAATTTAAAAAACTAATAACATTTTAAATTCTGTTCAAACGCTATAGGCCTATTTAATATCATCATCATCAATGGCAGGCATGGATTAGGCCATTGGCCTGTTCTGCTTCAGGAAAGAAATTCATCCCTCCATCTCTTCTTAGGTCTTCCTGGGTCTCTTCGCCCTGTGGGTCTGTAGTTCAATAGCTGCAGAGGTAGTCTATTGTTTGGCATTCTAAGAAGGTGTTAATGCCAATTATTTTGATATTTTTTAATGGTTTCAGTTATTGCTGGTGTGTTGAGAGCTTTGCAGATATCTTCTTTATGCATGTGGTCATAAAGCGTATAATCCGCTAAAGGTCTTAATAACTTCATTTCTGCAGCTACTATCCTATTTAATTTACCTGTAGTAAGAGTCCAGGTTTCAGAACCATAAAATAGAGTTGGAAGAGCCATTGTTTTATAAAATTTTAGAAATTGCTATCTGGGCGTACTTTTTGGAAAAGAATGCTTTTATTGTTCCTATAAGTTTTTGAAATTTGGCCAATTTATTGGCCTATTTATATATTCCATATAATATTTCATTACAAGTGTTTGGTATTCAGGCAAAAATTCCCTATTTACAATACATGATTATTTGTTAATAATCATCTTTATGCCCCATTCTGGCTTCAAAGAAATATCTGCCCAAAATATTCTAGGGTGTCAAATGTTTATTTTCCTTTTTGACTTATAGTTTGAAGGAATTTGTATGCTACTCATCAACAGAGAGAATTTTGTGAAAAAAGGAAGAATACATTAATGTAGCAATAGAGAATGGGTTTGAAGAAAGCTTGATACACAAGAAAACAAATAACTTCAAAAGACAAAAATTAATTAATGAAAGTATACTTCTAAAGTCCCGCGCCGTAGCCGAGTGGATAAGGCAGGAAGCCTTGGCGCAGAGCTACAGGACTTGTGCTGGTTCGAGTCTCCATGGGGGAAGAAATTTTCTCATGGTATTTCGGCCAGTATGGGACTGGTGCCCACCCAGCAGCGTGATGCATTTGGGTAGCTGCAATAAGTAGCGGCTCCAGGTTGAGAAAACCAGCTGTAACGGCTGGGGGACTCGACATGCTGACCACATGTCACCCCTACACTGACTGATTATCATCTACCTCTGTGATTGACACATGTGGATGTGAGGCCGGCTGGTAGGCTAAGGGCCTTGTAGGCCTGTCACGCCAGGAGTAAATACTTCTAAAAGAAAATATAAAATTCAAGAAGTTTATGTATCATTCATTAAAGCACCACAAGTTTCAAAAACTATTTATGAAATTCAACGTAAGATTGGCACCAAAAATCGGCTTTAAACTCAATAGAATAATTTAAAAAATATGAAAAAAATGGAAGAAGAAACCAAAACAGGGATTTATCTGATAAAATGCAGGGATTGTGATAAAATCTACATAAGAAAAACAAAAATAAATTTGAAAACCAGATTGAAGGAATATCTTAGGAATGTCAAAAATGGGGAAATAGAAAAACCTGCGTAGGCATTCATACTTTGTCAGAAAAACATCAAATCAAAAGAAAGGCTAAATTAATTAAATAAATAAAAAAAATCTAAAGACCTTACGGTTTGGGAATTTATATATATATATATATATCCATCCATCCATAGTAATTCTGCCCAAAGGCAGGTCCTTCACTGCAATCATAGCATTTTCATGCTATGCTTGCAGCTTTGCTAGGGAATTGTGTAGGTGTGGTAGCTTCCCATTGCTTTCCACACTGGTGAAGGATGATGGTGATGATGATAATGATAAGGATGATGATGATGACCACATAATTTCGGGGACCGTTTGGGCCTTAAAGTTTTCCTGACATTTGTCTTACAGGTGAGGAAAAACCCCGATAAAAACCTCACCCAGAAAAAACTGCCCCGACCAGGGATCGAACCTGGGCCCACTGCATGACAAGGCAGCGCACTACCTCGAGACCACAGCAGTGGACATATATATATATATATTCAAAAGGATAAGAAGGAGAAATTAATGCATTTTGAAATTCCTGGAAAATGTGATCTGATTTGGATGTTCATCGATCTACCAAGAGATGGAAGAAGAAGCAGTGCATCACCATGACAGAACAATTGCCATGAAAATACTGAATATGAATAGAAATTATTCCAAGATCGGTCTAAAAAGAAGACAGAGTAAGAGATGAGTTGATAATTTTTATTTTAGTGTTGAAGTAAAGTTTTCTTCATTTTTTCTACAAAATCAATTTTTTTTATAAATGAGGAAAGATGTTATTTTTAATAAACAAGGGAATAGTAGTAATGAAATTATAATGAAAATAAATAAATAAGGTCAATGACAAGGACATTAAACTTTATTTTATGGAATAAAGTAATAGAAGAAAAACAAAGAATATATTATACATTCTAATTCAAAGTGTCACATGTATGGGTCAGAGGTATAGGATATAATTAGCAGAAATAAAAAGAAGCTCTTAAGCACCTAAATGGAGTTCTTAAAACGGAGTTCTTGTAAAATGCATCTAGATAAAATATGGATTGATGTGATAGGAGGTATTAAAATGGAGAGAGATATATACTTGACGATATTCAGAAGAAACATTTATTTTGATTTGGTCATGTCAATAGAATGAATGAAGAAAGACTCCCTAATAAGGTATTATGGTGAATACCATCTCAAAGAAGGTGTCGAGGTGCCCACGGCATAAATGGAGTAGCAACATTGGCGAGACAGTGAAGACAAGGAACTTGCATATTGAAGAATGCCAGAATAGATAAAGATGGCAACTGGGTATGAAGAGATGGGGACAGCTGTAACAATTCTTGATGATGAAGAAGGGAAGATACACAGTGACAAAAAGCTCAAAATGGATTAGAGACTGAAATATTGAAATGTCAATAAAATTGTGAAATTGGAATTGCCACGTTAATAAAAATTAGCCCATGATCATAACATGATGAATTTAAACTGAAGAGAGCTTATTTAATTAATTGTGGTAGGTTTTTAATAAATATGTTAATATTCTTCTAGTTATACTATATGGAGCTACTTGATCTTTATAGAATAGGTAAGTCTCGTAGATTGCAATGGGCAGGATATGTGGCATGGATGGAGAATGGAAAATGGACCTTGAAAAACTTCTTAGGAAAGCCAGAAAGAAATACCCATTAAGTAGGCCAAGGATGAAATGGAAGATTAACATTAACTACACTGCAGCCACTGATTCTCCAGCCTTGACCTTTTCACGACAGTGTTGCCGATAAGGATATTCAGTGGGAGTGGCAGCTTTATGTATGTTGTTAGCAGACATACAGCTGACAACATCTCAGCAATTTCAAACCTTACTAGCACGCTATTACTGCGTCAAGAGTAGTGATTGGTTGTGGCAAACGTTCACTCCCACTACAACCATTTTCTTATTGGCAGTAGAGGGTGAGTTCTTCCTTTACCCCTCGTACAACCTAAACTTCAAAGCTGGAGAATCAGTGGCTCGGGTATATGATTTCATCATCATCTGAAGGCACTACAACTTCAGAATTGAAAGTTTTGGCCTTCTCAATAATCTTCCTCCAGACTATTCTATCTTCTGCCGATTTCAGGTTTCTCATCCTCATATTCTTCAAATCCTCCCAAACATCGTCCTTCCATCTCATCTTAGGTCTACCAACAGCTCTAGTTCCTGTAAGTTTCCATTTATGTAGTTTTTTTTAAACTAATCTCTATTGATCCATTCTTATCAGATAAGGGAGATTAATTATATAGGTAATGATTGGAAAACATTAGCTCAGATTATGGAGAGCTTATGTCCATGCAGCCATGAACCTCATGGATCAATAGTGCCAGGAGTTGATTAGTTATGTAGGTTTTTAAAAACCTTAATTTTATCAGAAAACTTCTTTTATTATGGTAATTTATGAGTGCCTGTTACACAGAGAGAATGTCTTATACACTGAAAAATCCAATAAAATTTATGTTATCATAGGAATGTTTATGTTCATGTGTATTTTATACATAATAATGCTTAGGCTTCATTTACTTAGATATACAAACAAACCTAAAAATACCACTATTCAACTAGGAAAAAAATTAATACTGTTTAATATCAGCTTATGAAAGGCTTGGTCTACCTGAGACATGAGTGTTTGGCATTAGACTTAGTTAATAAATTAATGAGTCATTTTTACATCTTACCTCATATTTCATGTTTTATTAAACACGGTAACTATAGTTTTCAAATGATCTTGTCATTCATTTTCAACCGCCATTATGAATGACAAGATCATTTGAAAACTATAGTTACCATGTTTAATAAAACATGAAATATGAGGTAAGATGTAAAAATTACTCATTAATTTATTAATTAAGAACCTCATAATGTGTTTCCCATTTTTAACTTTGAATTAGACTTAGTACTCAACTCAGAGCTTCATAAATTGTGAGTTTAGTGAATATGAATAAATTATATTTGAAGAGAAAAATTTATCCTTTAGTGAGAAGTGTTAAATTAATAATAATAAAATACAACCCCCCTTCACATGGTGCAGCTGTTAGTAACCATATAACTTATGTGGTGAACGGACGGGATGGGCTACTCACCAATCGCACTGGTCAGCATGGTGAGATATTGACTGATAAGGTATTCCTTCCACTTCCATACCATATCTCTTTTTTATCTGGTCTCTCTGGACTGAACACTTGTTGCTTTCCGACCCCGATTTTATTAGAGTATTCGAGGCCTAGGAGATCATTTCATCTTATCTTTTCAGTCAAATTCTTCCTATTAAGGGCAGATCAGGCTCTTAGCTGTAATGAAAGCAACTGATCTAAGGATGGACACCTGAAAAAATCCCTGGTCCTCGAGGTTAGGGGTTGATGCGGTAGGCCAGCTCCCTCCCATCAGAAAAAAATGCAATGCTAAAAAATCTAATAGTGATAAGCCGATCAGATTAAAAGATGGACTGACAAAATTGGCTATTGGGAATCGGACAATGTCAAAGACATTAATCAACTGATGATCTATCTAAAAAACATGAATATGAATAAATTTAAAATGTATTGTTAAGTTAATTTGTCTCTTTGAAGAAAAAAATATACTGAACTTTTATAGGAAAAAATCACTATGAGGTTTAATTTAAGATTAAATTAAAATGCTTCATATCCAGTCTTCTAATTAGACTGCAGTTTCAAAGCCTTGGCAGCTTCATCTTCAGTAATTTCTCATCGACTGATGTTATGAGGTGAGGTATGAAGCATTTAATTTAATTTTAGAAAAAATATATGCCTAGACTGGGGTTTGAACCCAGGACCTTTTAGCTTTATACACTAATACTCTACTGTCTGAGCTATCCTAAAGCCTCCAATCTAAATGCAAATTTTTCTCTTATATTCCCGAATTTGTCTACTTTTGGATGAGTGTTGATTTTGTTTCTGTTGTGCTGATTGATTCCAGGCTCAGTTAGGTGATGATGTTCGTCGCATTCCAATACATAATGAAGCTATAACATACGATGAATTAGTGCTAATGATGCAACGAGTGTTCAGAGGGAAGCTTAGTAGTTCAGATGATATTACAATCAAATACAAGGATGAAGGTATGTAGCAAAAGTACAACATTCTGAATGATTTATAAAATATAGAACCTAGCAGAATTACTCACACCATCCTCATTTCTTGTGAGTAATTCGCTGTTGTCAAGGAAAACGGGGTGTAAGCTAACCTTTTCTCTAACACCGGCAAATTGCTGTCAAATTGGAATAGGAGGGGATGGCAGTGATAGTGTGTTCTTTTTGTTTCTTATGGGTTGGGCGATTTTTTCTTAGAGGTAGGGGTGGACTATCAGGCTGATTCTCATTAGAGGTAGATAGATAATAGCAGTAAAAAGAAAAAGAATACATAATTAATGTTGCTATAGTATAATGGTTATGAAGAAAATATGGTATACAAGAATATAAATAAATTTAAAACACAAAAATTAATTAATGAAAGCACACTTACAAAAGAAACAGAAAAAATAAAATTCAAGAAATTCACTTACCATCCATTGAAACGCCATAGGTTTAAAAAAAAATTTCAAAAAGTTTAATATAAAATTGGCACTGAAGAATGAATACAGCCTTAACAGGATAATTAAAACCTATAAAAATGAAGGAATTGAAGAAGAAAAACAAATCAGGAATTTATCAGATCAATTGCAGGGATTCTGACAAAATTTATATTGGAAAAACAAAAAGAAATTTGAAAACAAGGGTGAAAGAACATCTTAGAAATGTCAAAAATGGAGAAGTGGAAAAGTCTGCAGTAGCTGCTCATGCTTGGTCCAAAAAAACATTTAATTGGATCAATAGCCAATCTAATTAAACAAAAGGAATTTGCGGTTTCGGAAAAAATCCACATTCAGAAAAACAAAGGAAAACTTATAAATTTCCTGCAAATTCTTGACCTGATCCAGAGGTTCATAGGTCCACCAACAGAGGGAAGAAGAAGAGTTTCTTCCGATCGACATAACATCAGTCGCCAAAATAGTACTGAAGATGAGACCGTTATGGTCTCGAAATCGCAGTCTACTTAGAAGATTTGTATGAGGAGAGGTAGGAAACATTTGATTTTACCAGTAAAATAGTCGCTTAACCAGAGGTAAAGAAAGGGGAAGTACTTACCTGTATTGCAATAAATAATTATGTTTCTTCCACCTTACAATTAGTAATAAAATTATAGGCTTTCATGGCCGGTGTATTGATTCTTGTTAAGTTGGTCTTCTAGACACAAGGGCCAAGCTTATGATATCTACCGCTTTTGTCAGAGGCAGCCAATCAGAAAATAGCTCACACATAAAAGGCTGCATAGAGAATGTCACCAACCAAGAGCCACCTATAAAGGAGGGTGACCGTTTCCAATGTCAAACCAGTCTACAGCCGACATTTGAGGAATTCACAGAAAGCACGCAAAATCTCCTGAGGATGTCTATTGTAATAGTAGATGAATGAACATTGAATATAAACAAAGATGGACCATGGCCATTCAGCCTGGAAGACCAGCCAACAAAAGATTAATAATAAATTCCATTAATAGTGAGTGGAGAACATATTTTTAACGACTCACCTCATATATTTTCAAATTTCTTTGATACCGGCGGTTTCAGACAATATCTTGTCCCTCCTCAGTATTCAGTAAGCCAATGACTGAAGAGGGACAAGATATTGTCTGAAACCACCGGTATCAAAGAAATTTGAAAATATATGAGGTGAGTCATTAAAAATATGCTCTCCACTCACTATTAATGATGATATAACCTCATAATGTTTACTTCCCAATATTAATTTAAATATAATAAATTCCATGCTAGCTAACTATATCTTATATAAAGTGAAGGTAAAGTGATCCCACTACAGGCCTCAGGAGGCCCTTGGGGTAGTAGGAGGTTAAGGCTCCCACTTCTTCTGGACAATTGGCACTTGATGTTAGCCCTGCATGACGGCCGCCTTTACCCCCAGAACAAGTGTCCGGTACTCATTTCAGTTAGAGGCTGAGTCAACCCCAGGGCCATAGTGCTGCCAGAAGGTTTGGGTCAGTTTAAAAAATCCTGACTCCATCGGGACTTGGAACTCTTCAACCTTCTGGCTTGTAGCGCAGTGCGTTAACCACTACGCTAAAGCATGCCCCTTCTATTTATATAGCTAATAGATATGCAAGGATCATGAAGATTCTCTTTGCAAAACAGTAACATTAAATAATATAAACATGAAACATGATTACAAAAAGTTAACTATCTGGATACATAAAAGAAAAGATACAAGAAAACAAATACCCATCTTGGTGACATAACACCGGTCGATGATAGCCTACTGAAGATGGAGGAGAGATATAGCTCCGAAACTGCAGTCTAGAAGATTAAAGGATGTGAGGTGAGGTAATAAAAATATATTCTTAAATTAAACCTCATAGTGTTTTTTTTTCCCTGTGAAAGTTAAATTAAACACAAAGGATGTCGAAAATAAATTAAATAAATTCAGTTACATGTGTTGAACAATTAGAAATTGTTTTAAATAAATGAGAAAAGAAACAAAATTAAAATTTTATAAGGTCATGGCTGTTCCTGTGTTATTACATAGCTTGGGGAAATTGAACTTTGACTAAAAACCAACTTAAGTGACTCATTTGAATAAAAATCAACTAAAGTGACTCATTCATTCCAGTGATTACCATACTCATCTGTGGTTCCAAAGTTCACAGGTTTTAAAATCAGGCCAGAGTAGATGAACTTTTTAATGGCTTGGTTTCTGATGTAATGGAAATAAAGGCATGGGTCCTGTATCTTAGATTTACAACAACAAAAAAAAAACTCAAGCCTGAAAAAAGAGGCTCCAAGATAATGTTGTCAGTGAGTTGCAATGCTAGTGACTTGAGTTGTTAAAGAGCGCCACTAAAATAAGAATATTAATACATTTTGATGTTATATAATATTTAATTTTAGGAAGTTATATTTTGAGGTTATTTTAATTATATTATTTTTAGTCTGGGAAAGCTGACGATAAAACAGAATTGTTTTGAAACATGTTCAAGAACAAATCAACATTAATATTGAGGTAAGATGTCCCAGACTAAAAATAATATAATTGATGTTTATTTTTAAACTACACTTTCCAGAAATGGACATCATATCATATTTTTGATTTTAGAAGAAAAAGTTAACGCTCTAGAACGAAAACTCCATTTGTATGATTTGTACACATCAGATGTGATACCAGTTACATCTTTCAAGCAACCAATACAAAATGTCAATAATTCTTTCCAATTATATTAATATTATCATATATATATATAGATATGTGTAATTATATATTAATACATTGTCTATGAATTTTGCCATGTTACCATTTCTTAGTAAAGAGGAGTTAAGTAACCATTTGGAAGTTGCACATTGTGAGGGGTAATGGTCCCGAACATTGAATTAGGAATAATTCTAACCTACATTAAATTAATTTTTTATGTCCCACCGAGTGGTCTAGGGGTAGCATGCTGCCTTGTCAGCAGCGGGCCCAGGTTCGATCTCGGCTCGTGACAGTTTTTCTGGGTGAGGTTTGGTCTTTTTCCGCACTGGTAAGACAAATGTAAGGAAAACACGTTAATTAAGGCCCCAAACGGTCCCCGAATCATATGGCCAACGCAACATCTAATTTTTCATATTCATCTTAGGTTAAAGCTAGGATTAGGGACTTTCCTGGCGCACCATTATCATCATCATCATCACCCATCATATCATCAGGGCAACGTACCCCTGCCTTCCAGGCGCCCCAACCTCAGAAGGGGGTTACAAGTATGCGTGCCAGGAGAGAAACCAGCTGTCGAAAGACAAACTTAGGGCATTTGAAAAAAAAAATAATAATTTTTACTACACCCATTTAGGATGTCTATAGTCCGATTCTAAACATATTGGAAACGGGTCATCAATTTAGCAAAATCGAAAATACAATGACAATTACTACACACAAGAGATTAACAACACTAAAATTTAGCATATTAGAATAATGGAATTTTAAGAAAAGCAAAGAATGTAACATCCTAAACGAGAAAAAAACATTAAACTTATCATATCAAAAAATTGAAGAACTAATAAATTATATTTGAAGAGAAAATTTTCGCCTAGAATTTTTCTCTTCAAATATAATTTATCCTTCTATGAGAAGTGTTAAATTAATAATTAAATCGTCAAACTAATAAATATCAACATAAGGTGTTTATAAACTCAAATGTAATAATTGCAACAAAATTTTATATCGGAAGATCCAATAAGGAATTTTAACACAAGATATAATGAACATTTTAACCATTTATTAATCAAGAAAAAATTACGTTTTGCAAAACCCATACTGGAACGTGTCATCATTTTAACAAAATCGAAGGATACCATGACAATCATACACAACAAGAATAACAACAAAATTAGCATCTTAGAAGACAGAAATTTTAAGAAAAGCAAAGAATATAAAATTTTAAACAAGAACACACCCACACCTGAACCCCATTTATAATTTATATGGCCAACATCAGTACCAATACCATGCTGGAAGATGGAACATGTTTGAAGGGCTACATGATTCTAACTAATTAACAACGTTTTTTAAACAAAAATCCATTTAATTTAAGAAAGGACGGGTGTTGTAAAAAAACGTACTTGTATTAATATTTTTTTTTTAAATTGAGAGTGGAGATAAACAAAATAGTAGATGCTTTCAATGAATGAGTCACTTCTTATCTTACCTCATGCTTGTCTTTTATACATGGGAACTGAAGTTTTTCAAGAGGAGTCCCTCTTAACCTCAGTCGACATTATGACTCCTCTTGAAAACTGCAGTTCCCATGTTTAAAAAATCAAAGTACCGGTATGAGGTAAGATAAGAAGTGATTCATTTCATTCATTGAATTATGAACCTCACAATGTTATTTCCCATTTAACTATGAGTAGATGCTTTAGCTAAAAGTTTGATTTCAGTTTGTTCTTTATTATTAAAAGTTAGTAAATAATTGTTACATGTTTATCTTCACTGTGTAGACATCCTGAATAGGGTGTAGATCTATTCCATAACCTTTGTCCCCATTCTTAACTAGATTCATGCATTTTTGACAACTAGATTCTGAAATCAGAATCTGGTTGAGAAAGGAAACAAAGACTGTGAAATATCTCCAGATGAGAATATTTCATTTGGTGAGATGAAGTAGTATTATAATCAGTCTTAGCCTTTTAGAAATTTTTATATAAAATTTCATACCGGGTGTTTCTGTTCTCTTTCACTTTGTCATATTCTAAACAATTCTAATTATTTATTGAAGTTTGTAGGAAGTAATACTATGAGGTATATATTATATTAAAATGATTTATCACCTCACTACTCAGTTACACCTCAAGTATACCATAGTATTTTATATTAAAAAATTATTTATCGCCTCACCTTATACTCATTTTCTATTTAGACCAGTTTTGGAATAATTTTCATTCCAAATTCAGTATTTCACAACTGTTATTCTGCCATAATGATACACTGCCTCTTCCTCCTCTGTTGTAGATCAATGAACCTCCAAATCAAATTACATTCCTGGGAGTTTAAAAATTCATTAATTATTTCATTTTTGTTTTTTTTTAAATATATTTTTTTCCCAAACTGTAAGCTCTTTAGTTTATCTATTGTGTTTTATTAATTTAGCCACTCTTTCGATTAGAGAATGAGAAAACGGAAGAAGATAAGAAATCATGGATTTTTCAGATAAAATGCGGGGATTGTGATAAAATCTACATAGGGTAAAAACTCCATTGCATGACAGGTGTAGAAGGCCCTTGGCCTATCACATGCACATGTATTATTCACAGAGGTAGACAATCATTCGGTCACTGTAGGGATGACATATGATCAGCATGTTGGGTCCCCCAGCTGGTATAGCTGGTTTTCTCAACCTGGAGCCGCTACTTATTGTAGCTACCTAAATTCCTCACAATGCTGGGTGGGCACTGGTCCCATACTGCCCAAAAATCTATGAGAAATTTTCTTCCCCCATGGAGATCCAAACCAGTGGAAGTCCCATAGCTCTGCGCAAAGGTACCTTGCCTTAACCACTTGACTATGACGTGGGACCTACATAGAGAAAACAAAAAAGAAATTTGAAATCCATAGTAAAAAGACATCTTAGTAATGTAAAAATGGGGAAGTAGAAAAATCTGAGTTGAAAGAAAGACTAAATTAATAAAACAAATAGAAAATCCTAAAGAGCTTACAGTTTGGGGGAAAAATATATATTCAAAAAACCTAGAAGGAGAAATTAATGAATTTTGAAATTCCCGTGAATGTGATTTGATTTGGAGATTATTGTTCTACCAACAGATGGATGAAGAAGCAGTGTATCATTATGACAGAAAATACTAAAGATGGAATGAAAATTATCCTGAAATTGGTCTGAAAAAGAAGATGGAGTATGAGATGAAGTGATAAATATTTTTTTTTTAATTTAATTCTAATTATTGAGCACTACTGCCCATGTCAAAAACATTTTTGCTTATGTGTGTTCCTAATTTTAAATATTGTTTTTGTGACAGATGGAGATTTGATCACCATTTTCGACAGTTCTGACTTGGCATTTGCAGTTCAATATAGTCGGATTTTAAAGCTTCAAATATTAGTTGGAGGAGAGGAAAAGGCTGCTCAGCGAAACCAAAGTTTGCAACCTGCACAGGTGACTCATATACGACGTGAACTTCAACATATTCGAGATCAAGTGAACCATCTTCTTGATTCAATAGAACCTAGAGCTGTTGAAGTGACCAGTTCCACTGCAGAGAATCGCAGCGAATGTAAGGATGCTGACTCCATTTCTGGTAGAATTGAATTATAATCTTAATTTCAGTAGTTTAGTTGCATGTAAAGTAGTATATTTCAAAGAACTTTATATTAAATCCTGCAAGATTTCTCTTAAGTCTCTAAAACAATGCATGTATTTGCTTGTCAAGTCTCCAAAACAGAACTCTACTATAAATTAACCCTCTGCATGCAACTGATAAAATCTTTTGTGTCAGAGATATAAATCACATCCGTCGATGTGATCGGCTAGTAGTTTAGTATACTATCTGGCACGGACAGAAGCATCAGAGCTGATTTTAAAAAAAGCCTAACATAATTAAAATATAGACACTAATCAGAATCAGTAACTTGGACTGTTCATTTATTAATGTTGGGAATTTTACATTATAAGGTTTTCTTAATAAAAATCAATTGAATCCTGAATTCTTCGTACCTCGTATATCTATGTTATTTAACACAGAACTATTTCACTAAATGAAGATGTTTGAGAATGGATACAATCGTATTGTACATATAGCTAACTTAAATGGTTTTGGAGAAGACATAATAAAGAAAAAATAAATTAAAATATAAAAAAAATACATGAATACACCATCCTGAAATATAATTCCACAAAAGATGAAAAATTCAAGAAAATCACTTACCATCCAGAAGTTCACAACTAATTTCAAAAAACGTAATATAACATTAGCTCCGATTAATAAATTTAGCCTGACTATTTAACTCATGTCACAAATGGTAGTCAATGACCAATCACGTTTCAATGAATTCTGTTTTATACCAATGACAGTCGTGTATCACCTCGCTCTTTATCAATTTATCTTTATCAGCTCCTGCTTTTGTGATAAAGAAAGCTCCTCCTTTTTTAATATTCTGAACAGGTTAGACCATTATTTTTCTCCAACAAATACTTTGAATATAGCAAATAATGAATAGATTCAGTGATTTTACCGAGTTGTTTATTCAGAATATAAATGATTAACCTATAATGTTGATTATAATAGTTTGATGTGTTTCATTATTTCTCCACTAGAGTGCATTCTTACAATATTGTGATCCTATTTGGCAATAAATAATATGATCAAGTTGCAGTGAATATACATAACCTCACATTTCTAATTTGTTTTCAAACATCGCCATTTACATTAACTATATAAATATTTTAAAAACACCGGTAGCTATATTCAAATAATTATTTTTTAGTGAAGAGCTTAATTTTATTCGTTAAATAGTCCTAACAAATGCCACTCTTGATTTCCAAATTCCCTAGATAAATTCACGACTCACAAAGTGAGGCCTTAACTCCACTAGGCTAAATAAATCTAAATAAATAAAGTTTAAAAAAAAGGTAACACCCCAGATAATAAAAAATCTGGAATTTATCAAATTAATTGCAAAGATTGCAATAAAGTATATATAAGAAAAACAAAAAGGAATTTAAACACTCGCAAAAAAAAGAACACTCTAGAAATATAA
>JASPKZ010001873.1:0-47500 GCA_030220185.1 Diploptera punctata
CTAGACAGGGACAATTTAATATGTCTTGCTTGTATACATTTATTATTAGTTTTAGTCTTAATTTTAACTAACATTAACTGGTTGTATTATAGATCGTAATATGTATATTAGATATTATCTTTTGATCAAATTTTTACTTAGTGTTTAATATTAGAGTTAATTAAGATTGTTATATTCTTATGTAATATATATTTGTCCTGGTGAGTGGAAGAGAAGGCCACATGGCCTTAACTCCACCAGGCTAAATAAATCTAATCTACTCTAATAGAAATAACGTTGAGCTTTATGGAACATAAGGTAAAAAAAATAAAAAGTAAAAAATAAAAACTACCAGTTTTCACTCTTTGTAGCAATTGGCTTCATCTATAGATTTGTAAAGTTAATGACTAACGATATAAAAAAGATAATCCAGATCGAAAATCACAAAATCGACTACATTAATGAATATGTTTACTTAGGCCAAGCCGTATCATTCACCAACCAAACTCTAAACGAAATAGAAAGGAGAATCACACAAGCATGGATAAAATTCTGGGCTCCAGTTTATATTATTAGAAAAAGACATCAGCCTAAAAATTAAAGAAGCAGTCATGGACATGTGTACTACCCGTATTAACTTACGGCTCGCAGACATTGTCATTAACAAGAAAAGGAACATCCATGCTAGAGATTTGCCAGAGAAAAATGGAGCGGAAGCTATTAAATATCACAGGAAGGGACCGCTTCAGGAACGAGGACATCCGCAAGATAACGAGGCTAAAAGACGTAGCAACATCAGCAATGGGGTTGAAATGGAAAAGGGGGGGGTCATGTGCTCCGAATGAATCCTAAAAAGTGGACTTATACAGTGACTATGTGGGAACCCAGACTAGGGAAAAGAAAAGTGGGAAGACAAAAAAGGGCGTTGGAGTGAAGTGTTTAAGTGTCATATAGGAACACTGTGGACTAGAATAGCACAAGACAGACAAAGATGGAAGCAATCCATAAAGAAGTTAAGTGATAGTCCCAAGGGATTGGCTAACTCGGGGATATACGTAGCCAACCTGCAGTCGCAGGATGTCCTTGCCCGAAATGGGATGATTATGGGCTAATTCTAATTCTAATAGATTCGTATTAGTTCAGAAATTATAACTATTTATTTAATTATAATGTTAAAAGATTCCGGGCTATGTGACCTTGGTCTATAACTGCTGTTTCTTCCAGACGTTTCTCCCTCAACTGCGGAGGATATCTTCAGTGGCGAGTGCTTCTAGGTGATGTTCCCTCCTTGTCTTAGACTCGACTGTGAATTAATTTTATTATACTTATACTGGAAAAGAGCTAATTGCGATTTTCGGATCTCTGATCTGATCAAAAACCCTGATGAAACTGACATTTAACTTCTGGGGCGAATTTCAGTGAGGTGCGGAGGGGTCTAACTTAGCCAAATCCACTCTTAAGAAGGTCGGGGTCCCCGGGACCTTCTTAAGATCTTTTAAGATTTTAAGATGCAAAAGAGAGAGTGGGACGTGGAAAGAAACGAGAAGCTACTGCATCTATATAGGCCTATCCCTAGTAAAGATGTAACATGGCATCATGTATAAAATACTGACATAGCTATCTCATTATTATTATTATTATATTTTATTATTATTATTATTATTATTATTATTATTATCATCATCTTTGGTACTATTATTTAATTTGACTTATTTTTTATTCTTAAATGTTTTATTTTGATAGATACTATTTAACTCATGCCCCAAATGGCAGTCAATGACCAATCATATTTCAATGAATTTTGATTTACAACCAATCACAGTCTTTTTCACCTCGATTTTATCATTTTAATTTTATCAAGTGGCTCCCAGATTGTGTATATATTGCACGAACGTAACCAGATTTTGCTTGCGAGATATAATAGAAAAACATTCGTAGCAATTGATTATGATTATACCACAAAAAAAGAAAAAAGGAAACGAAACCACTATGTATGTATATACTGGAAAACTCGATATATGAATGCATGCTTACGTGCGTGTGGTGGGTTTGCGTACATACTGGCACTATCGAAATCGTAGGTTCATGGCCACGCAGACATAAGCTCTCCATATATCCCTATCCTGTGTCAATGTTTTCCAATCATCCCTGTATAATATACTTCCCTCAAATCATAGTTAATGTTATTCTCCCACCTCATTCTTGGTCTACCAACTGGGCGTTTTCCCTCTGGTTTTCCTACAAGAAACTTCCGTGCACGTCTTTCATTCCCTATTCGTGCCACATATCCTGCCCACTTAACGGTTCTCATTATATCTGGTTTCCTATAAATACCATGTAATTCACTGTTATGCAGTCTTCTCCATTCACCTGTCTGTTCATCTCTCTTTGGTCCAAAAATTCTCCTAAGAACTTTATTCTGAAATACTCGTAGTCGATATCTACTAAGAAATATTAATGAAGATTTCTAAAAAAATATATATATTAAGATCTTTATGAGCACTGCCTCAATAGAAATATTACTTCGGAATTCGCTAAAGATGTGTGATTCTCTATTGGGGACCATGGGTTAAATTGTTGTATTTCAGGTGCTATCCAATATATTTATCAAACATTCTATACGTACATTTAAATTCATATCTGCAATGCAGTGAACATTTATATTGTTAAACAATTTAAATATTCTGAACTAAAGCACGACAAAAATGATGAAAATATATTGAGCGAATCAGAAATGTGCTTTGGTTTACATGAAATTGTTTTAATCTGCGGTTATAAAATGCAAGCAGATTAATTTTTGGAATTAAAATCACTGATATTTTAATTTAAATGTTCACGGTTGTGGTCTGGCTGCTATTCTCTATGGTATTCTCTATTCGTTTGAATAAAATACATACGAAATAAAAGTTTAAATCAGTTATTGCTAATTTTCTTATGGAAGATATTGTTATTCTTCTACGTCATGGAATAGACCATAGACCTGTTTCCACATCAAGAGACTGTATCCTTCCATCTAGTTATGGGACGCCCAATAGTTCTTCTTCCTTTGGGTTGGTAGTGAAGCAACATTTTTGAGAGTATATTGGCTGCCATACTTTCTATATGTTCAAGCCAATTAGATCTTGAGTTTTAGAATTTTTTGTTACACTGTAGATCTTTAATTCAGAACTTACTTCATTAAGGAAAAGAGATCGGGGACGCCCACGAAAGAGATGGACTCAGCAGCTATAATACTTGGAGCCGGACCAAAAGATTTAATCCTTGCAAGAAGAAGAATATTTCATTATATTTCTTATCCAAAAATGTATAGCCTCCTACTGAACATAAGAATTTCATTTGAGCTACTTCTATTTTCCTTTTATCTGATCTATTTAACTTAGGTACTGCCATTGTTTTATAAAATTTCAGTTGGGCGATTTTTAATGTTTTATTTTTTTAGAGTTTTTCTTATTGTTTCACAAATTTAATGATGTGGTGGATATTATAATGGTAGCTAGATGATGTTCGGAAACTGTTTGGGCCTTAAATGTTTACTGACATTTGTCTTATAGGTGGGAAAAACGCCGATAATATACTCGCCCAGGAAACTTGTCCCGAACTCGGGCCCACTGCGTGACAAGGCAGCATGCTACCTCGAGACCACAATGGTGGACTTAATTTCAATATTATGTTGGTTATTAAGAAATTCATTATAGTTTCTTTTTAATTTTTGTTTCGACTTTATGACACCAGCCTCAGAATGTGGCCCTGAAAGATAATCACAATGGGATAAAGCAAGGAGATGCATTATCTCTACTACTATAATAATAATAGGTATTACTGCAGCCAATGGCCATGTAGAAAGAATTGTTTTCATGTCTTACAGAAGTATGTTATCGAGATTCCTATGTTTTTACACTGTAATAGGTGATATCGGTCGTAATGCGATTCACATAGTTTGCACTTGCACTTTTCTACTATTCAGTTTTGTAGCAGAGCATGCTATCAAATAAATAAGATGATAAAGAAGTTAATTAAATTGTATTAATAAGCTGTTATTATATGCTGATGATGTAGTATTGGTAGATGATAGTTAGGAGATACTAAGGGCAACACGCCCATTTAATTGAATAACTCTAAGAAATTGGGACTGGGATTTAACATCAATAAAACCAAATATATGGCCACACTTAGAAAAACATCATATAATGGAAATGGACAATTAATCACAAATAAGGGAAATTTTGAAGTGTGTGAATTCAAGTAGGCCTACTTAGAAACAATAACTACAATCAGGAATGAGGTGTACAAAGAAATTAAACATAGGTTCAATTCTGGAAATGTATATTATTACGCATGGGGACATTTGTCGTGCCAATTTCTCTAAAAAAATGTTAAACTGAAAATAATAAAACTGTTATTCTCCCAGTTACATTACATGGATGCGAAACATGGACTCTAAGGGAGGAAAAAAATTTACAAGTATTGGAGAATAAGTTGTTTGGAAAATGTTTGGACCAAAGGTAGATGAAGAGACAGCGAATGGAGAAGACTACATAACATGAGCTAGATAATATTTTATGGGAAACCAGATGCAAAATGATCAATTAAGTCTCTTAAACTGCGATGGGCAGGACATATGGCACGAATGGGTAATGAAAGAGGGGCTTGAAAATTCATTTAAGCAAGAATAAAACTTTACAAGTAAAATAAAAATATGTGGAGCTGCACAATTTTATAACTTTATAATTGATTCTATAGGAACATTTTTAGAACTTTCTCCCATTCAAACAGCCTTACGTTTACAATTAATGGTAAAACTAGAGTGAAAGCTGCCAGCACGTAGGCCAATAAAGAGGTGGGAGAACAATATTAACTATGATTTGAGGGAGGTAAATCATAGAGAAGATGATTGGGAAACATTAGCTCATCATAGGGACGTATCGAGAGCTTAGAACATGGAATTCCCTTCCACCCTGTCAGAGACTGCCAAACTTCACCATCTTTCAGAAACAAATTGAAAATAAAATTACTAACAGAAACAACTCACTAATATTACTTTTCAAAAATTAATAACATGTTCTTTTCATTATTTAATAAAAATAGATTTAAGATTCGTTAATATATTTACCTAATGCCTCGTACAAAAGGTATAGATTAATTCATTGTAGTTTATTACTTTCTTTGTATTTTTTCTTTCTTTTTTTTATGTATAGCAGATTCGAGCTGTTATTCCTTTCTGTATTCATTCTATCATTAATTTAATTTCAATTGTATTTGATTTCATTGTATTATTATACATTATTTTCATTATTATTCAATTTGACAGATAATTAATTGTTTAGTATGACTGTTATTGTAATTTTTTGTATTTATATGTAACATATGTTTGTCCTGGTGAGTGGAAGAGAAGGCCACATGGCCTTAACTCCACCAGGCTAAATAAATCTATTCTAAATAAATCTATTCTATTCTATGTCCGCGCGACCTTGTACCCTATGGATTTTATAGTGCCAGTTAGTTAGTCTGTCGCTGATGAAACCTGTAATTTTGTGGGGATTTTGGTTGTTTGTAATGAGATATTTCCGTGTTAGTTTGTGTAGGAAGTCACGTTATAATTTAGGAATATTTCAGAGTTATGATGCGTAATAATAACAGGATAAATAATGTCATCACAGTTACTATGAACTCCATCCATTTCATATTCATTACACATGGATTATCATTCACCAGGGTTAATTTAAATATTCAACCATTTTTTTTTGTGTAGTCTCACTCTCTCGGGATTCTGCTTACAAAATAATATTCACATGGTTTCGAGTTGTTTTAATATTTCTCTCTATATTACATAAGCCAGATCATTCCGTTATTTTGTTGTCAAAACAATGTGCATATATATATATATATATATATATATATATATATATATATGAAAAATACTAGATCAGACAGATATAAAATAGAAACAAATGAAATGAAGTTTTTACGGTCGTTGCAATATTTCATAATTGAGGATAAAAAAATACAACGAGGATAGAAGAAATGAACTAGGAATATTCAATATTACAGACAAATTGTAACATCAAATAATAATGGGTTGAAACATATTAAAAAAAAATGTCATAAAATATAAATCCACATTTTTTATTCAACTATAAACGTAGAATTAAAATAATTTATCGTCTCATCACCAGAATGTGTGTATACATAGGGTCTATATATGGTTGATATTAAAAGAAAAATGAATGCTTGAGTCGTGATTTGAACTCGAGTCTCTAAACTCTGTACGTTTAGCGCTCTAACCAACTGAGCTACTCAAGTATTCCAACACAAACATACATTTTTTCTTATATATGTAGTATTCTCAATTCACACAAGAGGTAGGGGGAAGACGTTCCAACTGACATCTAGTGGCCACCATAACAGGTAACCAAATTAAAAAAAAATTAATTTATAGCAGTAACGCTTGCATATTTAGATGTTATAACTATTTTGTTTTTACATTTGGCAATGGCGGCAAATATGATACGTATATGTAGTTATGTATACAGTGTTCTTCATTTATAACCAATTCAGATGCCATTAATTAATAATTACATAAAATAGGCAGTAAATAATGCTACTAAAACAGTAACGATTGAATTTTTTGATAGTAATAAAATGTAAACACTGTACATGTACGTTGCAAAAAAAGTCTTCTTCTTCTTCTTCACTTCACTGCCTAGGCAAAGTGCCTATTCCGCCTCATAGTTGTTCTGTCCATCTTTTCACTGGCCTTCCTACATTCCTTGAACCTCTTGGCTTGTAGGTAATTGCTGCTTTTGGTAATCTTGTTACTTTCATTATTTCTACACGTCTAAATCATTTTTTATCTCTATATTCTTTGATTTTATCATTTAATGGATATATATTTAGCTCTGTTCTTATATCTTCATTCTTTATCCGATCGATTCTTGTGCAGCCTTTTGTTCATCTAATGAAGTTCATTTCTACGCTTTGTATTCCACTTTGTAATTGTTTGGTCATTACCCATGTTCCGCTCCCATAAAGTAATGCAGGAACTGCCAATGTTTTAAAAAACTTCAATCTAGTATCTCTTCTTGTTTTGTTCTTTAATGTTCTGTGTATAGTTCCACGCATCATTTGAAATCTTGACAGTTTCATATTTACGTCTCTTTCAGTTTTTGTGTTTATACTAAAATTAGAACCCAAATGATTAAAATTTATTACTTGTTCCAGAGGTTTGTTGTCTGTCATGATTTTTGATCTTATATGTTCACTTCCCCAAAATGCCATTATTTTCGTTTCTTCCTTTGATATTTTAAAATTATATTCTTGGCATAACTGATTTATGCACAAAACGAGATTGGTATTTTTAAAAAAAGCCGGTAAGAGGACATTTGCAGCACCTTCAATAAGGTAAGATTTTTATACATGCTTTACGCACGGAGTTTATGTAGGAGCAAAAGCCGACTGTAGCACACCCAATCACGCAAGGCAAAACGCCGTGTGCCCGTTAGGTTATAAATGAAGAACCCTGAATATATATATATATATATATATATACTTATATCAGTGAAAATCTACAGTACAGTGTATGTATGTTTGTCTTTCTCGGCAGTCTAGAGTTTTAGTTCTTTGCCTCTGGTTCCCAGAGTCGCTTATTGAAACCCGGCTAGGATTGATGTATCTTACAGTGGCTGACTTTTCAGGAGAGAGATTTTAAACTTTGGATGACACGCATTCTTGTTTGACCCCTCAAGGACATGGAGGGCTTCACCGAATGAGTGATTAACTCAATCCAGAGCTTCTATGAGAGAACACAACATTAAATTGACTAAATTTGACATGTGTGTTAATGATAATAATTAGGATACCAGACGATGTTCGGGGACCATTTGGGCTTTAACGATTCCCGGCATTTGTCTTATAGGTGAGGAAGTAAACCGAAAAAAGTCCATCATCATAAGTAACTTAAGGCCACGAGTGTTTTCCAAATTATCGATAAATTCACGACTCACGAAGTGAGGAGTGAATTTATATAGAGAATTTGGAAATCAGACAGGCATTTGTTAGGACTGTGTAACGAATAAAACTAAACTGTTTACTCACAAATCATTATTAAACTGTAGTTATTTTAAAATATTTATATAGATAATGTAAACGGCGATGTTTGAAAACAAATGAAATACGATTGGTACGCTTCATTTGCTTCTTTTGTTCACACTGCAACCAGATAATATTATTTATTGCCAAAAGATCGCAATGTTTGTAAGAATGCAGCCTAGTGGAGAAATTTATAACCAAAGTTATAGGTATTAATTTATTTCTGATGTCCTATGATGTAAATATGTCAATTATATTTTTCTGCAACGTCATGTCCTGGAAAATAATTCGTCTAAGAAAGTGCAAACAGTGGTTTATTTTTTTTTGTGGTATAATCAATTGTTACAAATGTTTTTATATTATCTCTCGCATGCACTATGAGCTGTAATTCATGCACTATTTATACAACCTGGAAGCCATATTTCTTCGGAGGTCAGTCACTGCAAAATAATGCTATGGTCTATTCATAATGTTAAAAAGGGGGAGCTTTCTTATTTATGATAAACTTTAATTGGTAAATTCTAGGCGAAACACGACTGTGATTGGTTGTAAATAAAAAATCATTGAAATGTGATTGGTCATTGACTCCCATTTGGGGCATATGTTAAATAGTCGAGGAAACGTTTCCTGACCAGGAATGGACCCGGGCTAGCTAGGAACGAAGTAGTGACGCTATTCCGAGACAACAGCGGTGGACACTATGATAATTCTACTAATAAAAGCATAAATTTAGGATTTTCTAATGCAACGTGATTTTGGAATTAACAGTTTTTATGTATTGCAGTATTTCAAGTCCTCCATACAAAGGTATCTCTTGACATTTTAAACCGTTTGTGTTTATTCTTTTATTTTATCGTATTATATTTTGATGTGAAGTCAATGGTTTTTCGCCAAATGAAATTTTCACAAAAGGCAATTCAATTTCATTTATAATTACTCATTTAATAACCTTTGTCTAGAATGTTGTGTATAATTATTTATCTTTTAATTAAAATGATAAAAGAGCGGTATATTGGAAATAAAATGATTAATTTTTCTTAAAACATTATTTAAAAATAATTCACCACATTTTACAGATGACAAAACCACAGTTGTAGAGGAAATACATTGCAAAATAAAATGTATTGAAATGGAAAGTTGATATGATTGAATCGCATAATTATTCTATTAGATCTAGAATTGCAATTATGGTTTGGACTTAGATCTGCATTTTTGCATATTATGTTTCATCACACGCCATTTTTAGGTGATAGGCCTAGTGGTCTGTTACGGTCTCAATCCAACGTTTGAAGGGTCTATCCAAAGATCTCTTGCCTGGTGGCTGATAATTTAAGTTCTGACGTGGTATTCTTGTTCTGCTCATTCTTCTTACGTGAGATTTCCAGTTGTTTCTGTATTTATGTACGTATTCCATGACTGATTCAGTTTGTAATTCTTTGAGAATCTCAGAATTCCTTTTTATGGTCTGTTCTTGTGTAGCCTGCAGGACGTCTCATAAATTTCATTTCTGCCGCAGTTAGTCTTTGTTCATCTACACTGCGAATTGTCCAGGCTTCACTGCCGTACATAACATGTTGCAATGTATGGAAGTGAGGTATGGACAGTCAATAAGTACTACAAGAATAGACTAATAGCTCTAGAAATGGATTATTTACGCAGAAGTGTCAGAAAGTCTAAATCAGAACATGTCACAAATAAGGAAATTAGAAACATAATGGAAGCAGAAGAAAACATAATTGAAAGAATTGAGGAGAAGGATTAAAGTGGTTAGGACATGTTTTAAGATGGAAGATGAGCGATGGCCGAAGCACTATATGAATGGCATCCGAATAGAAAGAAGAAAAGAGGGAGACCAAAGTTAACATGGAAGGAAAACATGAAGACAGTAATGCAAGCTAGAGGCTAAGCATCGAAGATGCCCAAGACCGTAGGCTTTGGAGGTTTGGCACGGGAAGACGGCAGCAGCTGTAAAAAACCCGAAGATAGATAGATAGATAATAAACAGTTATTGGTAAAAGTAAAGTCTCTATGAAGAAAACGTAAAAAACCATAAAAGCACCCCACGCTTTTGTGATGGTAAACTTTTTTTTTTCTGAGATAAGTCTAGTTTTATTCTAGATGTGTTCGAGATGATTTTTTGTTGACCACTTTAATGTTATCCCAGGCGTGTTGGAAATTAAAATTATTTTTTCATTTTTTGTTCGGTTTTCTAATAAAGCGTGTTGTTTTAGTTTTTTGAAACTATTATTTATTTCTTGTTTTTTAGTTTCAATATTTTTTAAAAATAAGATAAAAGTGTAAATATCTTTAAATTCGATACTATTGTAGTATGAGCTAAAAGTAATAATCTTCTAAAAACCACCGGGCTGGATTTGAACCACTGATCTATGGATACTGGAATGATATACCACTTCAGTCCACCGTTCTGTCAACTGAATTACCGGAGGATATAATATTAATTTCTTACAACGATGGACTAAAAAGTCGATAAGTCTGCAACCTATTTACCGGTCTTTATTTTTTTTATGTCCTGATGATCCTTGCCAGAATCTTAGAAAACGTTTATGAAATCATTGTATTGTCTTTAGTCCTTTAAAAGTATACAAAGTTTCAAGTCGATCCAACGTTTGTAAGTGGATGAAAATCGTGTTCAAAATTACATAGATACAGATCAAGCTAATATAAAGCGTGTAAAAAGATAAAATTGGAATGTAGATAGTATATATTTTTCAACTGTTTGTATGTGAAACTAAAGAAAATACATTTAAAAGTCTAACTTCTCATTATATTATTCAACTGTTTGTTTGGAAACAAAAACAAAAGATAGTCGTAAGTCTAACTTCTCATTATACTATGTTGCAAGCTTCCTTTTAGTACATAAAAATCCTAGTCCTAATTATAACACTAATGATAATCACTGTAATTAAACAAATTCAAATCCCTCAATTAAAAGAAAAAAATTAAAACATGGGTCCACGCTAAACGAAGTTCCTATATATATACATATATCCATCCATAGTAATTCTGCCCGAAGGCAGGTCCTTCACTGCAATCATAGCATTTTCATGCTATGCTTGCTGCTTTACTATGGAATTGTATGTGTGGTAGCTTCCCGTTGCTTTCCACACCGGTGAAGGATGATGATGATGTTAATGATAAGGATGATGATGATGGCCATATGATTTCGGGGACCGTTTGGGCCTTAAAGTTTTTTCCTGACATTTGTCTTACAGGCGAGGAAAAACCCCGAAAAAACCTCACCCAGAAAAACTGCCCCGACCGGGAATCGAACCCGGGCCCGCTGCGTGACAAGGCAGCACGCTACCTCGAGATCACAGCGGTGGACATATATACATATATGTAGTCAATTTCGTGTATGGTAAATAGAGTAGATGAAGGTTTATAAAATAATATTTTATGAGGAAAACATCAATATCTGCTATGTTTGAAATCCACTAAAATGGGTAGAATTAGATACCAAGTATATAAGAAAAATATACATAGGGAAACGATGATGTAGAGGTTGTAATGGGGAGCAGGTATTGCTTAGGTGTACATTTACTAGCAATTTGCGGCTGTGAGTAACTTTGATCCACCCACGTGTGGTGAGCAGCGGCTCGGTATTCTGCAGCATTATTAGTCCTCCCAGCGATATTCAAGCGACTGCTCGCCAAATTAAAATTGTTTTGTTTGGGTTCGTAACAAACATCTCTTCATTTAACAGAGCATCTGCCCTCGTTACTGTGAGAAGCATTATTAAGGGGAGATAGATGTGGAGAGGGGTAAATGTATCTATTCATTAAAAAAAATATTAGCATCATCATCATCAATAACAACTTCACGGATTAGGTATTTGTCTGTTCCGATCTCACATCTGTTCAGCCCAGCGCTCTTTTGGTCTTTCTATTAATCTTCGTCCTTCAGGATTATACATCAGTGCTATCTTTGTTATCCTATCCTCTGTCATTCTCTGCAGATGTTCTATCCAATTCTTCCTGTGTTCTTCTATTTGTTGAAGAAGTGGTTTTGTATTTTTAGTTCCTCTCTAATATTCTCAATTCTAATATTATTTGTTTTATTATCCTGACTTGTTTACTATTTCAGATGAATTGTAAAGGAACTGAGCCTTATTCTATTGACTTAGGCTTTTACGGCCGGAGTTGCTATGATGATCTTGAAGAAGATTTCCGGGCTGTAGGCCGTGGTCTTGAGGCTTGAAGTTCCCCGACTAGAGCAGATATTGAAGTTTGAAGAACGGTACCGACCTAGTAAAGGTCTTGACCCGATAATTGAGGTGCTTGTAGTGAAGTGGCGACGTAGTTGTGTGCTTGCTGTGAAGAGTGGTCCTCTAAACAGTTATTCTTCCTCAGGTGGATGTCTTCTTTGAAGAGCTGCATAAGCTTGTCGATCTTAAAAAGTTTTTCTTGTAGTATCTGGATATTGCAGTCTATGTTCTAGATGAAACTTGAGAATTCACGAAGGATAGTGTGGATTGAAGGACTTGGGGGTTTTGAAGGATGGTGGTGAGGAGAATAAGGAGGGATTGGAGTATATTCTCCGGTTTTGGGTTCTGAGAAGGCAAGGGAGGGAAGTTTTCTTCTGTCTTTCGAGGTGTTCTTGGAGTAGTTTCAGGCTTCCTCGTGGTTGATGGTTGACTTGTTCCTTGTGCTTGTCTCATTTTCAGATACTTCTAAATAAGGGACATTTTCGATGACTTGCTGCATGATCTGCGTTGCAGTTGGAGCACTTGACTTCCGTCTGGGTGCAGTCGGAGACTCTGTGGTTACCGGAACACCTGACGCATTTTGTGTCTCGGAAGCAGAATTCTGCAATGTGTCCAAAGCCTTGGCACTTGAAGCACTGGGTGCCTCCTGTGGGTTTCCTGTAGGGTTCCAATCGAATACGGATATTGAATAGCTCTTTTATATCTTTTTTCGATTTTTTCCTTAAGGTCTGCTGTTTTGTTGAGTGTTAGGATGTAAATAGGAAGCTCTATCTTCTTTTTTACTCCATTTATGTAGACTTGTTTTTCGATGCTTCTTAATTCTTTTTAGGCAGGTTCCTATTTGTAATTTCATCACATACTTCTTGTGTTGTGATGGACTTAGGAAGTCCCTTCACAACTAATTTGATGATAGGAGGCCTGCCATAGCCATGGGTGTAGAACTGAGTCTCGGATTTCTTGAGCTCCTTGTAAGCTCGCCTGTAGGCCGCCTTTGTTGAGGTCCTAATGGTCAGTACGCCCTGGTTGTACTTCATGTGTACTTCTTCCTTATTTCCTGCTGTGATGCTTTCCAATTTTAGTGGCGTGATGTCTTTAGAATATACCACTATGGGAGGTGGAGTTTCTGCCTCTTCTTCATTCAGATGTTCGAACAGGTTTCTTGTTTCTATTGATGTTCTTTGTTTATTGTAGTATTGTTTTTCCTGGCAGTGCGACGTGCCGGCGGGTGGACGAATGCATCCCGGTCTAGCATTTCTGCGTTGTGTTTCTTCTTTCGACGAGGTTCTAATAGTTGCCAGCCGAATGAATGATAATGAATGAGAATGGGACGTTTCGCCAGAGACTGCGTCTGGCATCCTCTAGAGAAGTCCCTACCGCTGACCAATCAGAAGGCAGATATAACTTACGAAAGAACGGACCGCGCGGAAAACACATCACAGTGAACGGTATCAATAGGACAGACAGAGGACAAAAAAAGTAAATAAATAAATAAGAATAAGTATATAAAATAATACTTTTATATTTGCATGATTTAATGAACGAATAATTTTATTTTATACTAATGTGGTTCACAGTTTTATTAAGATTTTAATTTGACTACAGAGGAAGAGTTAATCTCTTCTTCTTAAACTACGTTTTACTATTGAAAACTTGGGAGAACGGCAAAGCTTAAAGGGCTGGAACCTTCCATTTCAACACCAACAATGATCAATGCTTGGAAACTGCCAGTCTGAAGACAACCCTTGAGGATGCCAGACGCAGTCTCTGGCGAAACGTCGGGGAACTTCAAGCCTCAAGTCCACGGCCTACAGCCCGGAAATCTTCTTTCAGATTATTCTTCTTAAATTGATCTACTACTAGCTAATACCCGGCGTGCGTTGCTACGCCTAAATTAATTAAATGTGTTTTTATGTTTAGTTGAACAAGTTAAATAAATTTTCATGAGAACCAATCTCAATAGATACATTCCTCCGCAATTATTCGTTATGTTGACCTAGTCATTTGATGTACTTGCTCTACTCGTGTCCGACTCAGAGCCGGGTCATGGATGAAATGAGATGAAATCACTTACATCGAAAGTCTGTGAATAACTAGGAAGTCGGCAGACCACGCATGATGTACTATCACTAGGGCAGATGAAATGAAATGATTAAGGTTAGCGTGGAGAAAAGCTGGAATGAAATTTGTGGCTGGGGAAAACGGGAGGAACCTCGAGAAGACCTGCCCAAACTCTGTTTCGTTCTCCACGAAACCCACATTGAGTGACCGAGAATCAATTTCGAGACTCCAGTGCTGAGATGCGAGAGTCTAACCGCTTACACCACGGAACCACCTTGTTCTTCTACTTCATGAAATTAGGCCTTTTGACCTGTTTCACATCACGTAGGATTTAATGTATCCTCCCATTTAGTAAATGGGCGTCCAACACTTCTATGTCCTATTGGTTAGTACTTTAATAACAGCTGAGGGATTCTTTCTACAGGCATTCTTTTAACGTGTTCATGCCAGTTGTTTCTCATATTGCCAATTCTATTTGTTAAATTAAAAACATATAAGTCTTTTGTAATATCTTCGTTTCTTTTTCTGTCCAAATTGTCACATCTGCTTCTTTGGTCCAAAAATATTCCTAAGAACTTTATTCTCCAAAAACTCCATCAGGTAAAATAAATAAAGGTTAAAATAATAGTAGTTGGCTCGTGAGCTATTGGTTGGTATCCCTGGTGTAGTTAATATAAGTAATAGTACTATCTCTCACACCTGAACATACAGGGATCAATATGGAATCTGCGGTCATCTTCATGTCCACATGGTTATAATTCCATCACCGATGGTATATCGTGACATTTGAATATTTATTGACTTGAGCTCAGAATTCAATTTAATTATTATTGCTACATGACATTCCACACTAATTGAACTGACGACTTTCCCAAAATTCTCTAATTAATGTGACAAATACAGGGTATCTCTAAATCACTATCCATTTCCAGGAAACCAAACAACTTTTTTTATTTCTTTGCATACACTGTTAGCATAGTGTAAAATGACTAGCACGGAAGAACGGGTGTCATTGTTTGTGCACAGATACATGGATTGTCATATCAACACCTTGGGAAGAAGACGGCCACAAGTGTAAAAAGTTTATTTCCGAGTTATTCGCAAATAAAGTTTTTTTTAAAAAAATATAGTAATTTCAATTTTTGATATGGACACAATTTTATCCTGTCTCCATTTTCTTGCACATGACGTGTGGTCATAAAGAAATAAATTTGTAACCATTTATTTTAACAAATAGTAGTCCTAACTCAATTTTGACATTTTTACACTTGTGGCCGTTTTCTTCCCAAGGAGCGATGTGAAGATGCCAGAACTAAATTTAGCCATAAAATCCGTAAACCAACCCAACAAACGCACATATTCGTCTGACTGTAACAAATTTAAGCGTACCGGCAGTGTGTGTGAGTAGCGCTAGGATTTTATGTACTAAAAGTTAAGTTTGCAACATAGTATAATGAGAAGTTAGATTTAAAACTATCTTTTGTTTGGTTTCACACACGAACAGTTGAATAATATATACTATCTGCATTGCAATCTTATCTTTATTACACAAAAATCCTAGCATAGTGCAGAAGATAGTCGGATTTTTATGTAATAAGAGGTGAGATGCAACACAGTATAATGTTAAGTTTGACTTATAACTGTCTTTTGTTTTTGGTTTTACATACAAACAGTTGATAGTATTATGAAAAGAAAGACTTCTGACTGTCTTTTTGTTTGGTTTTACATGCAAACAGTTGATAGTGTTATGAAAAGTAAGACTTCTGACTGCCTTTTGTTTGGTTTTACATACAAACAGTTGATAGTATTATGAAAGGTAAGACTTCTGACTGTCTTTTGTTTTGGTTTTACATGCAAACAGTTGATAGTGTTATGAAAAGTAAGACTTCTGACTGCCTTTTGTTTTGGTTTTACATACAAACAGTTGATAATATTATGAAAGGTAAGACTTCTGACTGTCTTTTATCTTAATTTCACACCAACAGTTGAATGATATGTACTATCTGTATTGCAATCTTATGTTTTATTGAATAAAAATCCTGACTCTAATGATGGGGCACGTCATGGACGACCACGAATATCAGGAGAAACAATGCAAGCAGGTTCAAATTGCTAGCGATAATCCGGACGCATCAACTCGACGCTTCAGTAGGGAGTTGAATGTCCCTCGCAACATAGGAGTGGAAAATTGTACGTTTCACTCTACGAAAACGTCCTTATCAGGCATGCTTGATTTATGGAATCGTATCACAGAAGCAGCAGGCTTTTTTTGCGGTTTAAATGTTTTTTTTCCAAATGCCCCAGGTTTGTCTTTTGACATTCCTGGTTTCTCTCCTGGTATGGCGTACTTGTAACCCACGTCTGAGGTTGGGGCGCCAGGAAGGCGGGGTTACGTTGCCCCGATGAATGATGGATGATGATGATAATGGTGCGTCAGGAGAGTCCCTAATCCTAAGCTTAACCTAATATAATATGAATGATGATGATTGCGATGGCCATCTGATTTCGGGGACCGTTTGAGCCTTAAAGTTTTCCTGACATTTGTCTTACAGGTGAGGAAAAACCCCGATAAAAACCTCACCCAGAAAAACTGCCCCAACCGGGGATCGCTGCGTGACAAGGCAGCACGCTACCCCGAGACCACAGCGGTGGACATGCGGTTTAAATCTACATTTCATTTCACAGCTGAAAGATGTGTGTGTTTCCACCTACATGCGGTCATGTCTGAAGAAGGTAGATAGTACTGAAACGGCTGTAACGAATTTGTATTATAATAATAAAAAAATCGTATAAAACGTTAACAGTTTTATTTATTCAATCACTAAATGTAGAAAGAAATAGAGTAGAATATGTATCAAACTTCACTATAACATTTATTTTTTAATCATTGACATCGTTCATTGACAAATATAATAACTTTACAGACATTGAGTATATACCTGCAAGCATCTATACCCGGCATGCGCTGTAACCTAATTTATTGATAATGTGTGTTTGCATTTAGTTGAATAAGTTAAAGATAAATAAATATAAAATTTATATAGTTATTATTTTTAGATATCCCGTGCTGATTACCGACATTGCCGGGAACCTACGCATCCCGGTGTACTTGGCATAAATGAGCTAAAAGACAAAAAATACGTTATTTTGAGTTATCCATAAAACAATACCCGCCGTGCGATGCTATGCTTGCCCGGGACAAAAATGTTTATTGTGAGTTATCCTTAAAAGATAAAACATATGCTGTCGCGAATTTTTCTGTAGAGGTTTTTGAGATATTCAATTCTGTGTACAATAATTTTGTATATTTGTTATGGTTTAGGCATTTAGGCAGCGTAAGCCATTTAAGCTTACAAAAAAACATTTTTTTTCACTTGTTTTTTGCTGCAGAAGGTGATTTTTAAGGGTGATGGGCTTGAGCATATAACTCTCTTATAACCTACAACCTTCCCGGGGAAATCCTGCACATTTTGCAAAAAGCCCCATGACAATCGGATGAATGGTATGGCAGCACGTGCTTGCCGAGGAATCTACTTATTCCGATCTCCTTAGCATCAATGAAACACTAAATGGCTATAGTGTATCTGCAAAAGAGTTTTTTTGAGATATTCAATTCTGTGTACATTAATTTTGTGATTTGTTATGGTTTAGGCAGCGTAAGCCATTTAAGGGTAAAAAAAGGGACCTTTTCATGTTTTTCACTACAAAGGACGTTTTTTAAGAGTGTCAACTGTCTTATAGCCTATGTTCATCCCGGGAATCTCCTGAACATTTTTAAAAAAATACTGTATTTATTAGTGATCTTCGAATGGAATATTACGTGATAACCAATCAGATATTAAGATGTCAACCTGTAGGATGAAGAAGATCAGGCGTCCATTAAAAATACTTTTCTATTGAGTCTAAACAGGTCTCCAAATGGCCTATTCTTTTGTAACGACTATGATGACGACGATGAATTCATCTGATAGTCCTGCTCACTCCACTGGGAAGCATAGGGCCTTGATAAAAGCTCGCCAACGAACTCTGTTATTTGTCAATTTTATTTTTTTTATTTAGAGCCCCACCAGCAAACCCCGGGTTACCTCAGGCATAATGTCCTTATCCCCGGGTTTGCTCTATCTAATCTTTATTAAATTAATAAATATAATACATACAGATTTCGGGTATGTGAAGTGTAAATGTCACATAAGTAAAACGTGTTGTGTGTTTGTTTGTGTGTGTTTGAGTTTGTGTTTAGTGAGTACATAAAATAAATATACATAATACGTAAAGTAATGATAATTGTTTTGATGATACGTGATATGAGAGTAATTGTGTTGTGTTTGTTTGTGTTCCAATGCCTTAATTTCATTCCAACTCATCCCTGCCTGTTCAGCTTCATCCCTGATGGTATTACTTCATGTTGACCTAGGTCTTCCACTTAGCCTTCTCAATCCTTGTGGGTTCCAATCAAGTACCATTTTTGTGATGTTATCATTCTCTCTGCTTAACACATGACCATTCCATTTCCATTTTCTAAATTTAATTTCTTTACAAATTTCATGTTGATTCGTTATTCTCCAAAGTTTAATTATTTTTAAGTTATTTAAAAATATGCACATATATGATGAGTTCACAACAAAAGTAGACTAAGTCCAAAAATCGAAAATCATAGCTTTATGTGGATTTGGGTTCAGAATGTCAATAACACTGAGCAACAAAAAATAAACTTTTTTTTGTCTCAGAAAGACAAATATGTGATTCTGATAGTATTTATTCTCCTGAATTCAAATATGATATCGGTTTTTCTCCATCACGCAAGGTTTCCGAGAGACATGCATTATAATTTCAAACACTTTAATATTTTTTACATTCGTAACTACACAATATTCGAACATTCGGACTCACATAGAAAGTAAGAAATGACGATTTTGTGCTATATTTCGCCTGTGGAGCATCCCTCTTGATGGTCCAACAATAATCGGCCAGCACAATAGGATTCCATTTGCCTTGATATATCTTTTCCATAGCTGAAATCTTCTGAGTTAGCTCATTTGGTTTTATTTTACATGGACAAATGGACGAAAAACGTTTATTAAAAAATAATTATTTAAATCCATAAATTCAAATAAAAAACTGTGGGTGATGGAGAAAATTCCGAATATATATTCGAAAACGCGATAAAAAACTGCATTAAGTACAACTATTGGTACTCATGAGACAAAAATCATGTTGACCAGTGTTATTTGTCAGATCAATAATGAACAATGTATTGTACTGTTATTTTTATAGTAAAAATTAATGTTTAATTCTTCAGCTGCAATTGAATGTATTATTTTAACTTATATCGGTTTTTTTCTCAAAAACAGATTAATATGGACTTGGTCCACTTTTGCTCTGAAGCCATCATATTTTTAAATATAAATGTACACTTAATTGCATTAAAATTGTATAATGTGAGGTAATCAAAATCAGGGATACAATTTTTTGATCTCGAGTAATTTTTTACTCTCTTCACAAACGACCCTTAAATGTTTTCTGTAATATAGTACTATAATTATAGTGGTACTTATAAAACATGATGATATAGGCTATTAAAACATATTTTAAAATTCAGTTTCAATACTACATACAATTTCATTAGATCGTTTTTTGAAATTCGAATCATCAATTGAAAATTGATATCCAATTAAAATGACGTTATATAGATACATTGAACTAAAATATGATTAATTTTAATACGTTTACAATTGAAAAGCGCGCGAATGGATATGTATAAGGACATGAGAGGCAAAACATGTAAACAAGAACTCTCTAGTACAAAGGTGTGAAATGCAAAACGTGTTATACGTCAAATAATTTGGCTCGGATGTCAGCAAGCATATTATTGCGGAAAGCTCGTATACTTCTTAATTATTTCCTACTGACATGCGGGGATTCTCTTAGTAATCAATAGACCAACCAATTTCACACTCCACCAGCATTAACACTGATTCTGCCTTCATTTCTCGAGCAATATTTTCAACTCAATCTCTTATTAAAATCTATTCTATTAGCGGAATGGAGATATTATATTGTTTTCATGAACATATTTTTAAAAACTCGGATGTCAGCAAAGCATATTATTGCGGAAAGCTCGTATACTTCTTAATTATTTCCTACTGACATGCGGGGATTCTCTTAGTAATCAATAGACCAACCAATTTCACACTCCACCAGCATTAACACTGATTCTGCCTTCATTTCTCGAGCAATATTTTAACTCAATCTCTTAATTAAAATCTATTCTATTAGCGGAATGGAGATATTGATATTGTTTTCATGAACATATTTTTAAAAACATTTTTCTGAACTTTGGCAAATTCCTACCAGGGAAATGAAAATAATTTTAAGTACGGAAAATTTATTTATTTAGCCTGGTGGAGTTAAGGCCATGTGGCTATCTCTTCCAATCACCAAGACAATAATATATTAGTACATCAGAATATAACAATCATAATTAACTCTAATATTAAATACTAAATGAAGATTTGACCAATAAGATAATATCTATTACATTATGATCTATAATACAACCAGTTAATGATAGTTAAGATTAAGACAAACTAATAATAAATGTTATACTAGCAAGATAAATTAAATTGTTGTAGACTGTCCCTGTCTAATATAGAGGCCGATAAAAAAAAACAAAAGAAAAATAATGAGATATAGGAAACTAATTTTACGGTTATAACAATATTTAAATAATGAAAATATCTGTTAATTTTAATATAATTTGCATTAATAATTGAATTTATAATGGTTAAAAGAATACTATCAGTGCGGTGTATAAGTTAGTTTTTATTAAATAATTCTTTTGTTTGTTATTGAAGGATGTTATAGTTTTACAGTCTCTGACATAGGACGGAAGGGAATTCCATGTTTTGGCAAGTGAGAACCGTAAAAAATAATGAATAATACACAGTGTGATGAGGAGGGATATAAAGGACCATGTGCTGATGGGATCAAGTGTCAAGATGATGTGTGTCCGATAGTCTGATGAAGCGGCGTGATAATTAATTAGGCGATGATGTGTGAAGTATTTTATAGAGAAGGGATAGGGAATGGGTGTACAAGAGGAGCCGGACATCATAGACATTAAATTAAAGTAAGTAATCCCATTACAGGCCTCAGGAGGCCCTTGGGGTAGTAAAGAGGTTAAGGCTCCCACTTTTTTCTGGGCAATCGGCACTTGGTATCAGCTGGGTTGTCAGCCCTGCGTGACGGCCGCCTTACCACAGGACAAGCGTCTGGTACTCATTTCCGTTAGAGGCTGAGTCAATCCCAGGACCATAATGCCGCCAGAGGGAAGTAGATTATACAGAGAATGATTGGAAAACATTAACCGATGATAGGGATGTATGGAGAGCTTATGTTTGCTCGGCCAATGAACCTACGGTTCGATAGTGCCAGTGAGTTAGTTAGTTAGAAACCGTAAGGAAGTGAATTGTGTTTTGTTTAGCAGTTTTTATTTTGTTAAATAGTGTAAATTTCACTTTTATATCACTATTTTTCATGTCTTTTAATATTTCACAAAAGGACCAGAAAATGGAACATTGCAATGCCATACAGTATACTGAAATATTTACAAAAACAAAAGTTATGAAATATATACACAGTCAATATGCCCAATTCACCAAATAATGTTTAATAATGGTCAACACGTGTTCCACAGCCAAGCTGTCATTCTCAAGCCCAGAGCCAATATCTGGTCTTGAGAATGACAGCTTGGCTGTGGAAACTTGTTGACCATTTTAAAACATTATTTGTGAATTGGGCATATTGACTGTATATATATTTTAATATTTTATCACCAAGAAGATCACTTGTGTATTAAAAAGGTATGAGAATTAGTTTCTTCAACACGTGTCGTGTCGGGTCCAAGAATCAGATGAAGCCCCTATATTTATAAAGGTCTGTGGCACTACAGGGTGCCCACACCGAACTCACATTGGCAAACAATCACAATAAAACCCGAAACACCTTTTAACATTATTTATTATTTAACTAAAAACAATGCCACATTTCAATAAGCATATACCTACACTTCTATACAGAGTGATTCAGCAATATGGATATACCTTTGATCGCATTTTGTGACGAAAATATTATTACTAAAGGAAATATGATGTTATCATTGAAAGGGAATCCTCAAATTAAAACAATAGAACAAAACAAAACAAATCACTGCTCACGTGCAGTTTGGCGGGTTGATTTTGTGGGCTAGCGTCGAACACCTCACAATTCTCTTCGTTGTTTCTCGCATCCGTACTAATGCGAGGCCTTCTTGAGGTTTGATTTTTCTGCATCCTTCCCGTTTCCAGCAGTCGTTTTCTCCACTTTCTCACACAGTCGACGGCTGCAATGCTACGTTAAACTCACATCTTGCCCGTCTTGCGGCCCTAACGATCTTAAAACATACGTTATTGTCAAAATCTATTACTGAAAGATTATTTTCATTTTATAATTCAATAATTTCTAGAATAATCATATCAACCCCCCCCTGTTATTGTAATTGTAATTTGCTGTTGCATATTCAACGCCATTTTGACTAATGGCGTAAATTCTACATGTTTTGTTTAATTACATTGTTGTAATTTGAATAATTGCCTTTCCAACGGTAATTTCATATTTCCTGTAATGGTAACTTTTCATCACACAATGCGATCAAATGTATAGCCATATTTATGATTCACCCCCGTATAAAAACAATCCTCCGTCCAATAATACTATATGCCTCTCCGACCCTAACAAACATCAATAAATCTAAATGCAAAAACTTGAGGTTAAAGAACGAAAACTCTTAAGAGGAATAAATCAGTTGCCACATCGTTATAACAATACCCTCACATACGACACCAGTAACATTCAACCCTGTCTAACTAACATTAAACAGAGAAACATCCATTACTATCACGAAGCATCTAATAGCGCAGTTACTTTCACAACAAATACATAACACACCCGCCTAATACAATTCTTCACGCCATCAAACATCTACATTAAACACGACACTCATCACTACAGAAATCACAACTTTCGAGAAAACTTAGGCTTTTTTCTATCCTCCCAACCCATCCAGCCCATTCCATCCCGAATTAACCAGGTATTCATCACGGCCTGTGTTGGACTTGGAGTAATAATGCCAACTCACTTTCCTTACACGACAGATATTGTGCAAAAAAAAAATCCTGAAAAACGGACCTCCATTCTAAACTAAATAGAAATACCCCCACATAAGAAAGAGAGTAGCAAAGGACATTAAATAAGACCCTCATCTACTAGGAGTCCCACGTATAAACTCCGTTTTAATTGATTGATTGATTGACAAGGGTCGAGACCAAGGTCACAAGGACGGATGAACGAAATGGATGAGATGAGTGTGGATAAATGTTGAAATTAAATTTGTGGGCAGGGGAGAACGGGGAAAAAACCCCCTGAGAAAAACCTGCCCAAGCTCCGTTTCGTCGTCCACCACGAAACTTCACATCGAGTGACCCAGACTCAGAATCTCGGGCACCCAAGCAGTGAGAGGCGAGCGTTCGTAGACGCTGCGCCAAGGAGCCGCCTCCAAAAACAACAATAACGTTCACTAATATAAGAATAAATTGTATCAAAACCAAAGCTTTTATCATAACAATTAATTTTGTAATTAATGAACAGAGATGGCTCAGTGGTAGTGAGAATTAGAGGGAAAGGGTAGACAGAGAGAACATAGCTAGATTTAACCCCTGTTGGGTTTTGTTTCTAGTTTCCAGGTACCTACTTGAATCAAATTCATTTACCGGGAATAAATGATGGGAGCTACAGTAATTACATTTTACTCAACTGCTCCCTGCATTTTAAACTTTGTTTACACTCTTTTTTTTATTGCCGTCAGTCCATTTTGTTTCATTTTTTTTGGAAAAGGTAAATTTTACAGGAAACTCAATTGTTGTTATAAGGAGAAAAAACAATGTATTCTTTTTAAATTCATACAAAACCACGTTGTTTTTAATGTACCAAAATAATTAATAATAATAATAATAATTATAACAATAATTATATTAGTAATAAATAATAATAATTTTTTATGATCTTGAAGAAGATTTCCGGGCTGTAGGTCGTAGTCTCGAGGCTTGAAAGTTTCCCCGACGTTTCGCCGAGAGGACTGCGTGCCGGCATTCTCAAGGGTTGTCTTGGAGTCTCAAGATAACCCCTGAGGATGCCAGACGCAGTTTTTCTATGGCGAAACGTCGGGGGGGAACTTCAAGCCTCGAGGCCACGGCCTACAGCCCGGAAATCTTCTTCAAATTCTTCATTATAGTCAAACTCCGGCCGTGAAAGCGTCGTAAGTCCAATAGAATAATATGTTGTTACTTATAAACAGGTTTTACAGGGTATAATTAAAATATATTCCTGTGTCCAAAGCATTGTTAAAATGTTATCTTCTTTCTACATTCCTCTCAATTTCCCCCATTGTAATTCTTCCAGACCATTTTCCCTCATTACATTCCTCTTATATCATTCATCCATTTAAATATAGGTCAATCTCACTTTCCTGTCCCAAAGTTGAATCCGATTCCAAAGTTTAATAATAATATGGAAAGGGTTTTTCTTTGGTCTTTTCGTGCCACGTTGCGGCACCAAAGCAGTTATTCTTGGGTAATCAATTTCTTTCAATAAAAATTCCCTCGTTCATTTAGTTACACCGAAAGGTTATTTCTTTCTCAATGGAGCTGTTAATTATCACAATTATGGTGAGTAATAAAATTTTGTTATTAAATAAAAGAATGCACTTCTTTTATAAAGTTATTTATTAAACAATATTTTATATTTACATTATACCAATATTAAAGATGAAACTTCATATTGTACTGTTTCGATTATTTAATTATGATGACTATTGAGTTAAGATATCTTCAAATTGGTAGTATTCACTATTTATTTTTTAATTATATTATATATCTTAAATGCATTTATTAAATGTATATAAGGATTTTTCTCTATTTAATATTATTTTAATAATATTTAATTATTCCTTTTATATGATATTTTATCTATTATAAAAATTTACGCCAATATTAATTTATTCTTATATAAAATCAAGTTCACTAGACTCACGTAATTTTATTTTTGTTTTTTTCTTCTATTTATATTTTAAGATAATTATATATATACAAAGTTATATAAACTAATATTTGGGAGAACATTCAATGGCGTCTATCTTCATCGTATTCTTGGAACCATCTCTCCTTCTTCTTTGTTGCAAATTATCATGTTGTCAGTTTATGATTGGTAATTACATCATCAACTTTTAATGTTCGGCCGACTTAAGCTCACATTATTTGAACATTCTTTTGTCGTAATCTTTTGTCTGTGAATTCAGTAGCTATTGTTTACCATAACAATATATGTGACGTAATCATTGTTACAAATAATAATAATAAAAGTAAAGTGATCCCACTACAGGCCTCAGGAGGCCCTTGGGGTGTAGGAGATTAAGGCTCCCACTTTTACTAGAAAATCGGCACTTGATATCAGCCGGGTTGTCAGCCCTGCGTGACGGCAGCTTTTACCCCAGAACATAATAATAATGGTAATAATAATTATTATTGATTATATAATATTATGTCCCAACTATGTATATAGGTTATGTATTGCATATAATATTACCACGGTAATGGAGCATGCTGAGAAATAAATAGAAATAGTAATAACAATAATAATAATAATAATAATAATAATAATAATAATAATAATAATAGCTTTGTTTTATCTGGAAGGCTTTTAGCCCTTGTTTACCACTCACCCCGGTTACATAAAATTTATAATAATCGATCTATAATATATATATTTTTAATTTCACCAGAGTATCTGTATACATTTCTGACATTATATTCTTGTATTGGCGGAGCTGCAACTTTCTTCTGAGTTTGGGGCACCTGGAAGACAGAGTTACCTTACCTTGATGATTGATAAATGACAAAAAACCGAAAGTACAACCCTTAAACCTAAACTTAACCTAAATTCCAAACCATGGTCGACCATAGGAATAATTCCCTTTAAGAAAAAATGCCTGTACTTTGAACGGGAATGGAACCCGGAACCTCATGGTCACAAGACCATTACAGTATAGTTATTTATGTTCGCAACCCCGAATGTAGGAGGTTTAACTTTCAATCATGATCGCCATTGCTGTAAGTACGACAAAACGCACTATCGTGCAAAAACCTTTATTACTCTTTAATATTTTACACTTTCTTTCACAAGCCAAATACTTATTGAAATTTTAGATTATTATTATTATTATTATTGTTATTATTGTTGTTATTATTGTTATTATTATTATTATTATTATTATTATTATTATTGTGGGGATTCATCACTTTAACTTACCTGATATATTTTCAAAGTCCTATTGAACAACAGTGCGCATGCGCCAGAGTTTATAGAGCCAGCGATAACTCACCATCGAACCACATATCGATTATCATCCATGCTACATATCCATTATTATCGATATCGTACTAACGTTATACAGCTGACGCTAGATGGCAGCACGTCGCAATGAAATTTAAATATCCAATTTTTGCAATATATCCCTAAAATCTATGTTAAAGAAATATATTAATAATATTAAAATTACTAAACGTTTATTAAAAATGGGCATACACTTACTTATCACTTCCTAACGCCGTTATAACCAGATAACCCAAAATAGCGATAGCAATATCATAGACTAAATAATATACTCTGTGGAGAAAATAGCAGTCAGCATCACAATATTGTCTAATGGTGTCGTGTGTGTTGTGTATTTGCGTATTTAAATAAATACTTTAAAATTGTCAAATAATGTTATACAGATTGTTTGAAAAAGTTTAAAATATCAAAAAAAAAATTAGTAAATACAGAAGAATAGCTATAATTCACAACAATAAACAAAAATCAAGGGAAAGTCATTCTGGCGAATAGCTATTATTATTGTCATTATTATTATTATGATTATTATTATTATTATTATTATTATTATTATTATTATTATTATTATTATTATTATTATTATTATTATTATTATTATTAAGGTTTTCCTTGTCAACTCTATATTGTGTAGCCTATATCTATTATGTACTATTAATCAACATGTAGACAAATCATAATTGTTATTATATGTATAATTTAACCTGGAGAAGTGGAAGATAAGACCTTATGGTCTTAACTCTACCAGGTAAAATAATAAATACAAATAAATATCCAGTTTAATTTCTTCACGCCCTTACAGAATCACTCTGTATACAAAAAGTTTCAGTTAAACATAATTTTGTTTTTACTGCAGTCTGACACAATTAAATAACTGGAACGAGAAATAACAGTTTCGCCAATTAAAGAGTTAATAGGATAAAAATAATTCGTAAATGAAACATTCCTGAATACGTGAAGACCTGAATTCTTGTCCTGATGGGATGAAAGGGTAGGTAATTATAGTAATTAGGAATTAAGTTTGGATGTGGAAAACACTCTGTGAGGCTAGGAATAACTAGACCTGCCCTGCGGTGACAAGGGGCATGTGATGCAACCCACTCCACAAATTCTCCTCGTTCAACTCATTGCTCTTTAATTAAAGCTGCTGAGATTCAAATAGTTTGAAAACATACCGTGTTGTGTCTCTAGCCCCGTAGAGAGTAAGTAATATCACCTCTCTAATACAAGGTAGAACACTTGCTTTTTAACTTTACATGGATTTACGTAAACCAAAATGTATTGGGCACAAAGGGCTCGTATTTACACTTGATATATTTCACTGGAATTTACATAAAATACAGTTCATAGTACCATCAATAGCACAATATAACATTATTAATAACATAATAATAATACTATACTACTACTACTACTACTACTACTAATAATAATAATAATAATAATAATAATAATAATAATATAATGACGAAAAATAATAATGGAGACAAAGAAAGTTATTTAGCACATTAAATTATATTTTTATGGAGTAAGCATATAATCATCTATCCATAGTAATTATGCCCGCAGGCAGGTCCTTCACTGCAATCATAGCATTTTTCATGCTATACTTGCAGCTTTACTAGGGAATTGTGTAGGTGTGGTAGCTTCCCGTTGCTTTCCACACCGGTGAAAGATGATGGTGATGATGATGATGATAATATGATGATGATGATGATGATGGCCATATGATTTCGGGGACCGTTTGGGGCATATAATCAAGAGGACTAAATTATTAATATATAACACAATTGTGAAGAGTATTTTATTATATGGTGCGGGGAAACATGGACGTTGATTGCAGTAACACAGAAATAAACTACATTGAGCAACAAAAAAATAAACTTTTTTTTTTGTCTCAGAAAGGAAAATATGTGATTCGGGTAGTATTTTTTTCTCCTGAATTTAAATATGATATCGGTTTTCCTCCATCACGCAAGGTTTCCGAGAGACAGGCATTTACAATTATTTCAAACACTTTAATATTTTCTACATTCGTAACTACACAATGTACGAACATTCGGACTCACCTACAAAATTAAAAAAAAAAAGGATTTTCTGTTATATTTCGCCTGTGGAGCATCCCTCTTGATGGTCCAACAATAATCGGCCAGCATATTAGGATTCCATTTGCCTTGCTATTTCCATTTCATAGCTGAAATCATTTTACAATGGACAAATGGACGAAAACCTTTTTTTTAAGAAAAAATTATTTAAATCCATTAATTGAAATTGAGATAAAAAAACTGTGAGTGATGGAGAAATTCCGAATACATATTTGAAGCATGATAACAAACTGCATTAAGTACAACTATTGGTACTCATGAGGCAAAAATCATGTGTTGACCAGTGTTATTGGTCACAGAAATTGACTTTTTAAGAAGATCGGCAAAGAATATCAAAATTAGATAGAATAAAAAATAATACAATAAGATAAATAATTAATGTAGAAGAGATATTGTACAAGAGATTGGAGAAATTCAGCTAACATGGTATGAATATATAATGAGAAGAAGGGGCGCAGAAAACAAACAAAGAAGTGCCGAAAAGGGAATCATTGTAGACCAAAGCCATAGTGGATAAAGGGAATCCAAAGAACATGAAGAAGAGAAATATAACAGAAGCAGACACGCAAGTCCGGGTAGGTGTGGAAGAAAAAATGTATGTTTTGGTTGAGGATACCTGTGTATATAACAGAAACAATCCTGAAATAAAAAAAATAATAATGTTTTAATTACGAGTATATAGTGAGAAGTATGTCACATATGGAAATAAAATATGGAAATTTAACAAAAACTTATGTCGATGGAAACGGATTTCTTGAGGAGAGTAGCAAGATGTTCAAAATTAAAAAAAAAAGTAAGAAATGCATTCTTACGAAAAAAAATTAAATATTCAATATAAAAAGATAAAGGAGTTTTATGCAGTGTTTGTTGACCTGGAAAAGGCCATTGACAGAGTGGATTGGAATAAATTAATGAGGATCTTGAAGAAAAGTGGCGTGAACTGGAAGGGGAGGAGGCTCATAAGTAATCTTTATATGAAACAGCGAATAACAGTGAAGATAGGAGAAGAAATCTCAGAGGGAAGAGAAATTGGGAGGGGAGTACAGCAAGGATTTCGTATCAGGTACTCTTTTCAATATCTGCCTAGAAAACCTAACGAAGAACTGTTTTAGGAACACGGGAGGCGTAAACATGGGAGCAGAAGAATTAAATGCATACGATTTGCTGATTATATGGCTTTGCTAGCAGAAGATGCAATGAGACTGAGGAACATAATGCATGTTTCTTTAGCCACAGCCGATGGCAGTGAGAAATTTTCTTGCGAACGTATTAATTAGTGAATTTTATAGTCAAAAAGTGACATATGTTTTTATCGTCCGGCCATGACACGAGAATTGAACGTTCGGGCAGGACAACTTCTGCAGCGTCCGCTAGTGATTTAAATAAAAGGTCATTAACCGCTCTTGTTAAAGAAAGTTAATTCTCAAGTTATGTCTGGAAGGAAACTTTGTTCTTGTGACCAAGTTGTTATGTGGGTCAGTTGATAAGAGCTGGGATGCAGTTTTCTCTCCACTGGAGCTTCGCCCAGGTACGTTTTTCGTAAATCAATAAATACTTAAGTGAGAGAAGAGAGAATTTTAGAGAACGAGGGTCATCAAAGTGGAGAGGAAGTTAGTTCCGCTATTCTACAGAAATGTTTTCATTTTATTTTACTTTCAGCACGTGAGGGTTACAACTCTGAAATCGCAATTTTTCAGTACAGTCACTCTAAAGATGAACTGACATAGAAATACATTATAAATGGACAGTTCATGACAAATGAGGAAAATTTTGAAGAAGTGGTGAATTCAAATGGAGTGGCTTGCGTGCTTAAATGATCCTGAGAGCTATGCCGGCGGTAGCATTGCTGCCGATAGGGTTACCCATGCGCGGACTGGTCGAAGGTGATAAGCCAGACGAAAAAAGTACTTTGGGCGAAAGAGTGACGATCTTTCACCGTAAAAATACAACCGTCAAGAAATGCGGACATTGGTTCATCTGGGGTAAAATTTTCCGGAGGTCAAATAGTCCCCCATTCGGTTCTCCGGGCGGGGACTACTTCAGGGAACCCATGCCAAAGGCTCAAACACAGGGACATGTTCCTAGGAACATGGAATGTTAGGTGAATTCAAATAACGAGGAGCAATAATTAGAAACAGAACGAGGTGGAGAAAGAAATTAAACGTATGTTTAATTCTGGAAATCCATGCAATTATGCATTACGACTCTTGTCATCCTATCTTCTCTAAAAAAAACAGTTAAGCTGAAAATGTGTAAAACTGTTATTCCTCCAATTATATTATGTGGATGCGAAACATGGACTCTTACTTTAAGGTAGGAAAAAAGATTATGGGTGTTTGAGAATAAAGTTTTTAGGAAAATATTTGCACCAAAGAGAGATCAACAAACAAGGAATGGAGGAGACTAGATCATATTTTGGGAAACCAGATATAATAAGAACACTTAAGTCTTGTATACTGCGATTGGCAGGACATGTGGCAAGAAAGGGAATGAAAGAGGGGCATGGCAACTCTGTAGATTCACCAGAGTGAAAGCACCCAGTAGATAATCTAAGAATGAGGTGGAAGAATAATATTGTCTATGATTTTAGGGAAGTAGATTATACAGGAGATGATTGGAAAACTTTAACTCAGGATAGGGATGTATGGAGAGCTTATGTGCGCGCAGTCATGAATTCTAACGGTTCGATAATGCCAGTGAGTTAGTTACCATCGGGCCAACGGATCTATGCCTCTTCAGCGCTGGAGTTTTTCTTAGAAAAGTTAACACCTGTACTCACTCCATTTCACGCGCTTCGCTTCCACCACGTCAAACAGTAATCACGATAACATTCCGAGAAGGGATGTTGCCAAACTTATCTCAAACAGTGTCATGAATATTGAATATTTAATCACGTAAGCTAATTATTACTTCTTCTTATTTAAGTAGGTCTAATGACGCTGATTGACTTTTATTTATTTGCTTGATAATATTTCTTTCACCACTCCGTGCTATAATGTTCATGTTGAAGTGACAATACTGGACTGCAAGTGTAAATAACATGTCTCCTAGAAGGCTCAAAATTGGTGTATAGTGGGAGGGGCGAAAGAAAAGAGAGAGATAGATATGCAGGGAGGGGAAATGGTTTACCGAGAGAGAAAAGTAATTAGTGTTCAGTTCGCGTATCTTACTGGTTGGTCAGATAACACAGCTCTACAAAACAAAAATGTTGCCCTGGATATCTCAGCGAATTTATATGTTTTCAAGTGCACAGTTTACGAATATATTCACGAAAGTGCTGAATGTTCTCTAGTTTTTATGATTTTTGCGTATCTTATATCTTGAATAGTAAATGGCTTGTTACTAATAACATTTATGTTTCCAGTCATGATTTGATTTCTGCGCATTTTTTTCGCCTATACAAACATCACGTGATCCCCACTCTCACACCCCCCACTCCACATCGGCCGTGTGACTCAGTTATTTGACAAAATTAAAGTACTTACGACGTGCATCTGGATATGATAAAACAATTCGTCAAAGCGTTGGACAAGGAAGGAAAATGTTTCAAATTCATTTATAGAAAATTTTCCTAAGCTCGATATGTAAAAGTTAAAAGGCGGAATATTTGATAGTACTCACATTCGGCAATTGATGAAAGATGCAAATTTTATCAAAGTTATTATTGTTCCGGAAAGTGAAGCTTGGAAGGGTTTTGTATTGGTAGCAGAAAATTTCCTAGGTAACTATAAAGCACCAAATTATAAAGAAATTGTGCAAAACATGTTGATAAGCTTCAAGATTCTGAGAGCAAATATGAGTATAAAGTTACACTTTCTCCACAGTCACCTGGATAGATTTCCGGATAATTTAGGAAATTATAACGACGAACAGGGAGTGCACTTTCACTAGGATCTAAAAGTAATGGAGGAAATATATCAGGGTTGATGGGACCGTCACATGATGGCAGATTACTGCTGGTCTTTAAAAAGAGATTGTCCCCTAAAAAATTATGGAAGAAAATCTTATAAAAGGCGTTTCATTGAAGTTATAGCATGTGGTTTTCGATATTTTCATTTATATTTACGTCAGTGCATACCAATTTTTCAAAAAAACAATTGACATTATAAATATATCTGTTATATTTTTTCATATTTTCTGATTTTTGTAGTGTAAAATGAAAATAAAGATTAAAAAAAATCCAGAGCAAATCTTCCAAAATCATTGATAGTTTAATGAATTGTGAGCATAAATATATCCGAAATTAATCTTATATCAAGGGCAACAAAACCACTGTTGACCAGTGTAATTGTTGGCTAATATAATTTTAAATTAATGCTAAAAATTCAGACTGACTTTCTCCTTGAACTCATCAGTTTTGAATTGTTACATGACAATTCTGTCTGACCACTTCATCCAGTATTGTAACAAGTTCATCATTCATAACAAACGGTCAGCCACTTCGTTCTTCGTCATGGACGTTAGTGCGTCCATCTCGAAATTCGGTACTCTCCAACACCGCCACTCATAATGTCCTTCTACACTGCAGTAACCTCAGCCTGCTGTCATTCCCACCCCCACAATAAACATATTACTCCACGTCCCTTGGACTTTGCGAAGATTCTATTCATGCTAACTTGCCGGGAGCGTACTAAACCCAGATTTACAAGGACTATTTAACACATGCCGCAAATGGTAGTCAATGATCAATCACATTCCAATGAAATTTGTTTTACAACCAATGACAGCCGTGTTTTCACCTCGCTCTTCATCGATTTATCTTTATCAGCTCCTGCTTTTGTGATGAATAAAGCTCCACTGCATTAATATTCTAAACAGGTCAGAACATTATATTGCAGTACTCACTCTGCAACAAATATATTGAATGTATCAAATAATGAACAGATTCCTTGATTTTATTGAGTTGTTTACTAAAAGGTAAATTAATAACCTATATTGTTGGCTATGTTCACCGCTGTGGTCTCGAAGCAGCGTGCTGCTTTGTCACGCAGCGGGCCCGTGTTCGATCCCCGGTCGAGGCAGTTTTTCTGGATGAGGGTTTTATCGGGATTTTTCCTCACCTGTAAGACAAATGTCAGGAAAACTTTAAGGCCCAAACGGTCCCCGAAATCATATGGCAACCATCATCAGCCTAAAAATTTGCAATTATTGATAATTGCAAGTTAATATATTCCAACTTAAGTCCTTATCACCACCACCATCACCATTCCTTCACCGGTGTGGAAAGCAACGGGAAGGTACCACACCTACAATTCCCTAGTAAAGCTGCAAGCATAGCATGAAAATGCTATGATTGCAGTGAAGGACCTGCCTTCGAGCAGAATTACTGTGGATGGATATTTAAATAATAGTTTTTGACTAAGCAGCATAATTTGATTCGTTAAATAGTCATGTCGGCCGCGGTGGACTAGTGGTTGTTCGTTGCCTCTGGTCCCGAGGGTCGCGGGTTCAAATCCGGTCGAGGTCGATGGATTTTTAGGATGGAAAAATCCAAAGAGAAAGTCCTCCGGGAGTAACTAATTAAGCCGTATGTCTGAAGATTTTCAGGCTCGTAAAAAATCCTTACGCCTGAATAAAAAGGCATCTAAGCAAAATTTACCAAATTTTCCCTTCCTTGTACTACCTTGGTTTCCTAGATGTCAGTATGAGGCGGAACGCTGGACCACTCAAAATGACATCTATACGAAAACAAGTGTAAACTAAATTAGTATGGTTCAAATTCTTCCCTGTAGGGGGAGAGAGCCTAAATCTCTGTAAAGGGAAAACATCGGCTTACAATACAAAAATAAATAGTCATAAAAATGCCACTTTTCATTTACAGATCCCCTAGGTAAATTCACCTCATCATTTCGTCACTGATGAATTTATCTATGATTTGAAAATCACTCGTGACATTATTTATGATAATAAGATGTCGATGGTACCTATTGGTGCCGCCAGAATTACTTTGAGGGAGGTGCATCTGCATCTACAAACTATAGTATCCATAGTAATTCTGCCCGAGGGCAGGTCTTTCACTGCAATCATAGCATTTTCATGCTATGCTTTGCAGCTTTACTGGGGAATTATAGGTGTGGTAGCTTCCCGTTGCTTTCCACACCGGTGAAGGATGATGATAATGATAAGGATGATGATGGCCACATGATTTCGGGGACCGTTTGGGTCTTAAAGTTTTCCTGGCATTTGTTTTACAGGTGAGGGAAAACCCCGATAAAAACCTCACCCAGAAAACTTGCCCCGACCGGGGATCGAACCCGGGCCCGCTGCGTGACAATGCAGCAAGCTACCTCGAGACCACAGCGGTGAGACCTACAAGCTATAGTATTAAATAATAAAATATCTATACATTCATGTTATGTCAATTACGTTTTTTTTTGTGTATTTTATTTCCCGACAGGAGGGTGAATTTTTATTCAAACAGTGACATAATACATTTTTTGTATTATCTTTCCTGACAGGATGGTGCAAGTGCACCCCCTTGCATCCTCCTGCCGGCGCCCATGAGGCTATCGCAAATCTTTCGCTTGAAGAACGAGATCGGAATTTATTTTCCGAATCACTCTCGTATCATCATCATCATCATCATCATCATTGTCCATTCATAAAGGTTTAATACTACGTAGAAAATTTGTTCAAAACTGTTATGAGAAGATGGAGGGAAGAAAATATAGGCTTGGAAAGAAACTGAAGCAAAACAAAAAAAAAAGAAAAAAGAAAAATAACATACCTTGGCTACCATGTGAGAAATAACCGAGCCATCCCTACATAAGTACGTGGCCCTTGCCCTTATCTTTATATTTTTACTGTATTCTCATAATAATATGATGGGTAAAGAGAAAGATCCTTTTTGGCACTATTTCAAAGAGTGTGCCCAGTGTTTCAAAACAGCTATGGTCTCTGATATAGTTTACCGCTAATATCAAAATCGTTTTACGTTCAAAAGGAACTGAGCAGAGAGGCTCTGTACACGGCCAAGTTGAACCGAATGTTGCAAATCTGATCAAGCATTTAGAATCTAGTGTTTCCTCTGTTTCTATCGCAATCAGAAAATCCCGGTTTTGATTCTGTCACAAGACTTGCTGATGTAGTAGATTCTTTGAAAAAGTTTGCATCCTGTTTTGTATTCAAATATAAAAAAAAAACGTTTTTCATGTTCTGCAAAAAAAGAAGGTTGTAAAAGTTATTTTGTACAGCTTATTACGCAAATAACACGATCAAAATTCCAACATATTAAAAACACGACTTATTACTCAACAGAATAGCATTAATAATGTGGAATTTTAAATCTATTCAAAATTAAAATTTTCACTTACTCGCAAGTATATTATTACAGTATTTATTCGCGTATTTTACGCATTTTTAACCATATATTTGTAATCTGAAAATATGGATTTATTTATGCGAAGAAAGTTTCTGTGATATGTTACGTATCCAAGATGAGGCTCATCTGTGTAACTTCAGTCATAGAATATTTGAAGGGCTTAGGAGAATAACATGATAAGCCACATAGTCTTATTTCTGAGATTATATTTTTTCAAAAAAAGTATAAATACTAATCGTGGAGTATTGTTGTTACTATATAGAGTGTCTACATTTGGTCGAAGATGACAATACAGACGAAACAAGTACCTTGGTCGCAAGAGTGACGATCTTTCACCCTAAAATACAACTGTCAAGAAATGGGCACATGGGTTCAACTGGGGTAAAATTTTCCGGAGGTCAAATAGTCCCCCATTCGGTTTCTCCGGGCGGGGACTACTTCAGAGAACACATGCCAAAGGCTCAAACATAGGGACATGTTCCTAGGAACATGCAATGTTAGGACTTTATACAATAACGGGGCGCTAGAGGTATTATCCCGTGAATTAGAGAAATCACTCTTGGATATAGTCGCTTTACAGGAAGCTAGATGGCAAGGAGAAGGTAGTCAGGAATCAGGAAGTTTTGCATTATACTACGGGGGTGCAGAAAGACCTGAATTTGGAACGGGTTTTTTAGTCCGACGGAGGATCCTGTCCGCTATGCGAGATATTAAGTTTGTCAGTGATAGGATATCATACATAATTCTAAAGGATAAACGACATGAATTTGTAATCGTAAATGTACATGCTCCCACAGAAGATAAAGATGACAAGATCAAGGATGAGCTCTATTGCAAATTAGAAAGCATATATGATAGCGTTTCACGATATCATATGAAAATTGTCTTAGGAGATTTTAAAGCAAAAGTGGGCGGGAAGACATATTCAAACCAACAATAGGCAAATTCAGTCTTCATGAAGATAGTAACGACAATGGGGTTAGATTAGTTAGCTTTGCTACATCAAAGTATATCATTGTTAAGAGCGAAAGGCGTGCATGGAAGCTTGTTGTAGGAAAACCAGAGGGAAATGCCCTGTTTGGTAGATCGAGAATGAGGTGGGAGAATAACATTAACTATGATTTGAGGGAAGTAGATTTATACAGGGGATGATTGGAAAACATTAGCTCATGATAGGGATGTATGGAGAGCTTACGTCCGCGCGACCATGAATCTACGGGTTTGATAGTGCCAGTGAGTTAGTTAGTCTACATGTTTTAACCCATCATTGGCCACTTACAAATGATTTTATGGATATTTCAATGGCTATCATTGTGATTAATGACATGTCTTAACGGAATGGACTTATCATGTTACTGCCCTTAGCCTTTAATTTCTAACATTCTTTAACTACTGTGTCAGGCTTTTTAAAAATGTGTTTTTCGGGGAAAGAGAGATTGTCCATCGAGAAAGCACAAGAAATAATTGACATCTTCACATGAAAGTCAAGTTAGAAACCCCACTACAATTAAACTTATTAAAAAAGGGAATTCCATTCTGCCCAAACTCAGTCTTGAAAACTTAAAAAAAAATTGTATTGCGTTAATATACGAGGAAAAATATTTTTATAGAATGAAAAAAAATCTTGGCACGTGAATTATGTGCGTAAATACGGTAAATAGAACTTAATAACAAATTAAGTTTCTCCATTCCTACGCTTCTTCGTCTCTTTTTTTGTCCAAAAATATCACTGAGCAACAACAAATATTTTTTTTTTGTCTCAGAAAGACAAACATGTGATTCTGATAGTATTTTTTTCTCCTGAATTCAAATATTAAATCGGTGTTTCTCCATCACGCAAGGTTTCCAAGAGATAAGAATTTACAATTTCAAATACTTAATATTTTGTTACATTCGTAACTACACAATATTCGAACATTTGGACTCGCCTAGAAAGTAAGAAATGACGATTTTCTGCTATATTTCGCCCGTGGAGCATTCCTCTTGTTGGTCCAACAATATAATCGGCCAGCATATTAGAATTCCATTTGCCTTGATATCTCTTTTCCATAGATGAAATCTCCTGAGTTAGCTCGTTTGGTTTTATTTTACAATGGACAAATGGACGAAAAAACGTTTTTTTAATAATTATTTAAATCCATTAATTGAAATTGAAATAAAAAAAACTGTGGGTGATAGAGAAATTCCGAAAACATATTTGAAAACACGATACAAAACTGCATTAAGTACAACTATTGGTACTCATGAGACAAAAAATCATGTTGACCAGTGTATTAGGCACTCCATTCTCAAATTCGTGTAAAATTGTCTCCTCTTAACGTTAGGGATCATGTTTACTTACTTACTTACTCACTGGCACTATCGAACCCGTAGGTTTCATGGACCGCACGGACATAAGCTCTCCATACATCCCTATCCTGAGCTAATGCTTTCCAATCATTCCCTGTATAATCTACTTCCCTCAAATCATAGTTAATGTTGTTCTCCCACCTCATTCTTGGTCTACCAACTGGGCGTTTTCCTTCTGGCTTTTCCTACAAGAAGTTTCCATGCACGTCTTTCATTCCCCATAACGCGAACATGTCCTGCCCATCGCAGTCTAACGGGACTTAACTGTTCTTATTATATCTGGCTTCCTATAAAGACCATGTAGTTCATTGTTATGTAGTCTTCTCCATTCACCTGTCTGTTCATCTCTCTTTGGTCCAAAAATTTTCCTAAGAACTTTATTCTCAAATACTCGTAATCTCCTTTCCTCCCTTAAAGTAAGAGTCCATGTTTCGCACCCATATAATATAACTGGTAGAATAATAGTTTTTATATATTTTCAGCTTAACATTTTTTGAAAGGAGTTGGGACATTAAAAGTCTCTGCAATGCATAATAGCATGCATTTCCAGAATTGAGCCTATGTTTAATTTCTTTGTGCATCTCATTCCTATTTGTGATTATTGTTCCTAGGTATTTGAATTCAGCCAATTCCTCAAAATTTCCCTCAATTGTCATTAGCTGTCCATTTCCATTATATAATGTATTTCTACGTGTGACCATATATTTAGTTTACTGATATTTACTTCCAGTCCTAATTTCTTAGTGTTACTCAATAGTGGTGCGTGTTGGCCTTTAGTATCTCCTCGCTATCGGCCCAGTAGTACTACATCATCAGCATAAACTAACAGCTTATTAATACCATTCAGTTGTAGGCCTTCCTCATTCTCTAAAGATTTAATGGCATGCTCTAGTACAAAATTAAATAGTAGAGGAGATAGTGCATCTCCTTGCTTCAACCCATTCTGGATTTCAAAAGTGTCTGAAAACTGTTTGCCTACACGCACCCTACTCGTTGAGCCATTTAGACACATTCGTATAAGTCTAACCAACTTTTTAGGAATTCCGAACTCCAGCAGGATACTATATAACTTCTCCCTCTTAATTGAATCATATGCTTTTTTGAAGTCTACATATAGTTGATGTACAGTACCATTATATTCCCATTTCTTTTCTAAAATCTGTCTTATACTAAAAATCTGATCTGTTGTAGACCTGTTTCTTCTAAATGCACATTGATGATCTCCTAGAATGTCATCAATATAGGGAGTAAGTCTGCTTACTAATATATTTGTTAGAATTTTGTACGAAGTTGAAAGTAATGAGATGCCCTATAGTTGTTGCAATCAAGTTTTATCTCCTTTCTTATAAATTGGTACGATAAGTTGATTCCTTCCATTCCATTGGAAGGGAAAGAGCTTCTTTTTCCCAAATCATAGTAAGCAACCAGCGTATCTTGTCCATCAATTTTTCTCTCCCCCTGATTTTATCAGTTCTGCTGGGATCTCATCTGAACCTGATGCTTTATACATCTTCAATTTTTCAATTGCCATTTCAACCTCTAATGCACTTGGCTCTGCCGACTAGCATTTCTGCTGTCTGTAACTTATCCTCCTCAATGTCCTGTTCTGTATGTACATTTAATAGCTGATTAAAATAACTTTTCCATCTATTTAATATACTCTTGGAATCTGCAATCATATCCCCATTTTCATTCCGAATTATGTTTGTTCTAGCCTGAAACCCTTTCTTCTCTATACTAATTCCCTGATATAATTCTCTAATGTTCCTATTTTTTGCATTCATTTCAAGATCATTAATCTTTCTCTCTCAAATATTCCCTCTTCTTACTCTTTAGTAATTGGTGGTTTCCCGTCTAAACACTACCCAATTGCTCTAAATTTACCTCAATTTGGCTCGTGTAAACCATTTCATTTTTTGCTAGCTTTCTTTTCTTTACGATGTCGGCACATTCCTCATCAAACCATTTCTTGTTTTGCCTCTTTTTTAAACAACCAATGCTTTCTGATGCTGACAATTTAATAGTATCAGGGATCATGTTTAGAATCCATATTTTTAATTACAACTAGGTAAAATAACTACTTCATATATTTTCAGATTAACATATTTATTTAATATATTTTTAGTTAAGATAATTGGAACCGAGCTATAGTTCTGCTGCTGATGATGATGGTGTATGATATAGGATAAAAATGACTGAAAACCCTAACAAATATTGTATTTGTTATCTAATTTAGATGTTCTAACTCTTATTTAAAATTTTAACACAAACATAGAACTCTTATTTGTTTATTTATGTTAACATTGTCATAAAAGTTTCTAGTTGAATTTGGATTTGGAGAGTGTTTTTTGTGTATCTTCATGAAGCTGATCGTAAAGTCCAGTGCATTTATAGCTAAATCTATTTCAGTCAAATAACCGAGTTGATTTTATGAGCCACAAATCTAGATACAAAATTCCAGTTTCATTGAACAAATAACTTTGACGTAACTTTATGTAAAATGCATTTCTAGAAAACACATTCTTCTCACTAACAAACACAGTCGTAAAATCTCTCACAAACATTAAAACTCCAACCTAACCTTACCTTATATTCCTATACATACATGGTAAAAAGTAACAGATGCCGATTATAATATATTTTAGACCAATTACAAATGCAGGTTGTTGTAGGGCAAATGAATGTCAATGTTAGAACATACCACATGTTACAAAAACATATGACCACAGGTAACTAACTGCATCAACAGTTATCGATTTGGTATTATTTGCAACTTCAGAGGTTCATTTATAAAGGTCATTGTTCAATTTGAAATTAACAACAGAAGAACATTGATGATAATATCAACTGAAAAAAAATGATAAAGACACTGTACCCAGTAAAATTTGTATAGACTATTTAACTCATACCCCAAATGGCAGTCAATGACCAATCACATTTCAATGAATTTTGATTTACTACCAATCACAGTCGTTTTTCACCTCGATTTTATCACTTTCATTTTATCAAGTGGTTCCCAGATTGTATATCCATAGTAATTCTGCCCGAGGGCAGGTCCTTCACTGCAATCATTAGCATTTTCATGCCATGCTTGCAGCTTTACTGGGGAATTGTGGGTGTGGTAGCTTCCCGTTGTTTTCCACACCGGTGAAGGATGATGATTAAAATGGTAAGGATGATGGCCATATGATTTCGGGGACCGTTTGCGCCTTAACGTTTTCCTGACATTTGTTTTACAGGTGAGGAAAACCCCGATAAAAACCTCACCCAGAAAAACTGCCCCGACCGGGGATCGAACCCGAGCCCCCTGCGTGACAAGGCAGCACGCTACCTCGAGACCACAGCGGTGGACAGATTGTATATATAGTGCATGAATATAACCAGATTCTGCTTGCGAGATATAATAAAAATATATTGTATCAATTGATTATACCATTAAAAAATAAACCACTGTTTGCACTTTCTTAACCGTATTATTTCTCATGTTTTACGTTCCAGAAAAATAGAATTGACATTTTTACATCATAGGACATCAGAAATTAATTAATAACCTGTAATGATGTGTTTCGTTTTTTCTCCACTAGGGTGCATTCTTACAATATAGCGATTCTATTTGGCACCAAATATGATCTGGTTTATATGATCTAAAGATTTCTGTAAGGAAAACGAAGACCATGGCTTTTAGAGGAAGAGATCCAGTGAGATCCAAAATTATTTTACAAAATCAAAGTATAGAACAGGTGTCTAGTTTCAAATATTTGGACTCTGATGTTGGCTACAATGTGGAAAGAGATATTGACTCCAAAATAAATACATTTCAGACGGTGTGTGGAACAATACAGAAAACATTCAAAAATAAAATTAGAAAAGAAACCAAGATAAAAATATATAATGTTATGGCGGTTCCCACAATATTGTATGGATGTGAAACTTGGGCTCCAATGAAAAAACAGAATGATAGAATACAGACGGCGGAGATGAGGTTCCTAAGACAAGTAAAAGTATGTACAAGACTTGATAGAATAAGAAATGAGGATATAAGAGAAGAATTGAAAGTACAGCCTTTATTGGATAAGGTCACGAATTACAGACAGAAATGGATTGATCATATGGATGGAATGAGTAAGGAGAGATATCCATTGTTAGCAAGAAATTATCAAGCAAGAGGAAGACGTGATGTTGGAAGACCTAGAAGACGTTGGGCTGATGCATTATGAAGTCGGTACGGGCAATTGCCTAATCCCTGGAGTGATGATGATGATGATATGATCTGGTTGTAGTGATGAACAAATGAAACATAACTTTTTCATTTGTTTTCAAACATCGCCGTTTACATTAAATATATAAATATTTTAAAATAACTATATTTAAAATAATGATTTGTGAGTAAACAGCTTAATTTTATTCGTTAAATAGTCCTAACAAATGCCAGTCTTGATTTTCAAATTCTCTAGATAAATTCCCTCCTCTTTTCGTGTGTCGTGAATTTATCGATAATTTGGAAAAATCACAAAAGATTATAGAGAGTGTAAATCAATTTAATTAACTTCAAATTATTTTGTCACATAATTGAAAGTCTTTGACAAATTTGCAAATTTTAATACTCATCTATGTAAACCATATGTTCCTATAAGTCTAGAAGATTATTGGTGTTCCATGAGGCTGCTGGTCTTACATCCACATGCGCCATTTACAGAGGTGAACAATATTCCAGCTAGCATAGGGATGATATATGGTCAGCATGTCGAGTCTTTCTAGCCGCTATATCTAGCATTTCCTACCTGTAGCCATTAATTGCTGTAGCTACCCAAATTTATGACGATCCTAAATAAGCAGCGATCAATGTAAATAAAAGTCAGGAACAAGATCGGAGAGTAGTTATTTCAAACCCACCAGATGTCATGAATGTAAACAATATTTCCGATATATTAATTGCCGATTTTTGTTTCTATTTTCAAGACACTTTTATGTGTCTGTGAATTCCCATCTGAACCATTTCTTATAATATAGTTTTAGTTACTGTATAAAATTTCATGGCGATATTTATACAATATGTCTGAAGCTGCATTTGAGAATATGTATTTTCTATATTTCTGCCTTTTAATGCTTCGAACGTGACCTGAGTGAAATTGAAACCAATTTGTGTGACTGTCACACTCTTTGTACCAATAGAATATTGACAGAAGAATATGTTATTTCTTTATTTGTTTCGATATTGTCAACGTGTCCTTTACATGCTCAACTTTTTTCTTACAAAAGGCATATACATTCCAGAAACTTACGAATTTTAAATTTTATGAATGAAAATAGGAATGACGATTGGAAGAAAGAATATATAACTAAGGAATGCGCAACAAGGAAATTAAACATAGTGCATTCAGATTGTCTGGAAATGCGTTGCTATTATGTATTTGCAGAGAATATTGACGTCCCAAAATCCTTTCAAAAAACGTTAACGAAAAAATATATATGTAACTATTATTCTAGCAGTTATATTATATCGGAGCGAAACATGGACTCTTACTTTAAGGGAGGAAAGGAGATTACGAGTATTGACAATAAAGTACTTAGGAATATTTTTGGACCAAAGAGAGATGAACAGACAGGTGAATGGAGAATCTTCATAACAGTGAACCACATGGACTTTATAGGAAGCCAGATATAATAAGAACAGTTAAGTCTCGCAGACAGCGATGGACAGGACACGAATGGGGAATGAAAGATGTGCATGGAAGTTTATGTAGGAAAACCAGAAGGAAAACGCCCAATTGGTAGACCAAGAATGAGGTGGGTGCATAACATTAACTATGATTTAAGGGAAGTAGATTATACAGGGAATGATTGAAAAACATTAGCTCAGGATAGGGATGTATGGAGAGCTTATGTCCGCGCGGCCATGAACCTACGGGTTCGATAATGCCAGTGAGTTAGTTAGTTAGTTAGAAGACTATATAACAGTGAACTACGCGGTCTTTGTGGGAGGCCAGATATAATAAGAACAGTTAAGTCTCGTAGAATGCTATGGGCAGGACATGTGGCACGAATGGGGAATGAAATACGTACATGGAAGTTTCTTTTAGGAAAGCCAGAGGGAAAATGCCTAGCTGGTAGACCAAGAATGAGCTGGGAGCATGACAGTAACTATGATTTGAGGAAAGTGGATTATACAGGGTATGAATGGAAGGCATTAGCTCAGGTAGGGATGTATGGCGAGCTTATATCCGCGCAGCCATGAACTTACGGGTTTGATACTGTCAGTGAGTTAGTTAGTTAGAAAAATATATAGCAGTGAACTACACGGTCTTTGTGGGAGGCCAGATATAATAAGAACAGTTAAGTCTCGTAGATTGCTATGGGCAGGAGATGTGGCACGAATGGGAATGAAAGACGTGCTGTTCATGGAAGGTTCTTGTAGGAAAAGCAGAGGGAGAACGCCCAGTTGGTAGACCAAGAATAAGGTGGGAGAATAACATTAACTATGGCTTGAGGAAGGTGAATTTTACAGAAGATGATTGGAAGGCATTAGCCCAGGATAGCGATGTATGGAGGGCTTATGTCCGCGCAGCCATGAACCCATGAATCGCGCTGGATCGATAGTGCCAGTGAGTAAGTACGAGTATGAATGCAAAGAAACAAAAATGTATATTGGTTTATTTCTGTTATGTAGTTAATAAATATATCTTACAAGAAATTATGAACAGCTGTATCTATTACATCAGGTTTCAATTTGCTTCCTTAAGGTCATTATCTAACTTAAAATAGTAAGTTAACCCTAAACTGACAAGGTCAGTAACTAGATCAGAGAGTAGTTATTTCAAATCCAGCAGAAATCGTAAATGAAAACAACATTTCCGCTATATTAATTACCGTCTATTGTTTATATTTTCAACAGATTTAATGTGTCTGTGAGTACACATTTGAACCATTTTCTTGAAATATATTTTTTTGCACGACGGTGCCAAAAACCTACCTTGAAATTTCTTCCAAAGCAGCGTTGTACAAGGCGGGGTAGAAAAAATTGCTGCCGTATTATCTCCAAGGCACTAAAATCCAGCGCCAAGTCTCTCATTTAAACTACAAGGAAGTAATAAAATTCCGGAATTGAATCGCGCTGCCTCTGAGACATAGCATCTGACCTTAAAACATGGGTTCCAATCCATGAGATATCACATATAACGAATAGGCCTATTATTAATGTTCTAAATAAGCGTGAAGTGCTTTGAGTGGAGTGTAGAATTGTATGGTGCAGAGACTTGGACGTTACGACGGAGTGAGGAAAATCGACTGGAAGCTTTTGAGATGGATGGTGGATGGAACGTATAAAATGGACAGACAAAATAAAAAATAAATATGTGCTAGACGTGGGTGATGGAAGAACAATGCTGAAACTCATAAAGAAGAGGAAAATATATCGGATTGGCCACTGACTAAGAAGAAACTGTCTGCTGACGGATGCACTAGAACGGATGGTCAAGGGAAAGGAAGTTAGAGGCAGAAGAAGACATAGACATACAATATTAAAATAAATGGTTTGTATGCGGATACAAAAAGGAAAGCTGAGTAAGGAAGGAGTGGAGAATGCTAAGTTTGCAGTGAAAGACCTGCTCTTGGACAGAATTTATATGTGTATGTATAAGCGTCTTAACATAATTATTCAAGAATTTGGTACATATATTATTTAATAAAATAAATTACCGATAAAATGTATTATTTTATGTTCCGAATATATTTAATATATTTTTTGTCAAGTTTTTCATGTAACAAAGACAATATATAGAAGACTTGGATAGTTAGAATTCAGTTATTATTATGTACAACTTTCCTCATTAGAGGATTGCCACAAGGACAAAGTGATACAGACAATTAATTTTCGAAATTGATGAAATACATTTTGTAAATACATTTAAAAATTTCAAATTGTAATTGAAATATATTCTATAAAGTAGAAAGTTTGTAAATATGGTTTTTTAAAATTGAAATTGATCCTCTAATGTCAGTGATGGCAGTTTAGAAAGATGCACACTGTCCAAATCAAAGAAATTCCAAAATTTAGCTAAGAATTCTGGTGTAGTACCTCATACCCCGATCATCAATCCTGTGACAGTTATACTATCTAATTGGTATTTATCATAAGTAATGTCACGAGTGATTTCCAATTTATCTAGAGAATTTGGAAATCAAGAGTGGCATTTGTTAGGACTATTTAACGAATAAAATTAAGCTGTTTACTCACAAATCATTATTTAACTATAGTTATTTTAAAATATTTATATATTTAATGTAAACGGCGATGTTTAAAAACAAATGAGAAACGATAGGTACGCTTCATCTGCTTCTTTTGTTTATCACTGCAACCAGATCATTACTATTTATTGCCAAAGGAACGCAATATTGTAAGAATGCTCTCTAGTGGAGAAAAAATGAAACACATCAAACTGTATATTAATTCATTTCTGATGTCTATGATGTAAATATGACAATTATATTTTTCTGGATTGTTACCTGGGAAAAAATACATTTAAGAAAGTGCAAACGGTGGTTTCTTTTTTTGGTGGTATAATCAATTGCTACAAATGTTTTTATATTAACTCCTGCATGCGGCATGTGTTGACATCCATGCACTATATATACAATCTGGTAGCCGTATTTCTCACTGCAAAATAATGGTCAGACCTGTTCAGAATATTAAAAGGAGGAGCTTTCTTTAATATGGTAATTATAACACTGATAAATATTTCGTGAAACACGACTCTGATTGGTTGTAAACAGAAATCATTGAAACGTGATTGGTCATTGACTCCCATTTGAGGCATGAGTTAAATAGTCTTTGTAATAGTCTATTGTTGGCTCATATGTGGCTTTCTTTTTAGAGTCAACTTCCTCAGGTTGGCCACTATG
>JASPKZ010001873.1:52500-63129 GCA_030220185.1 Diploptera punctata
AAGAAGAACTAATGATCTTCTTGGTGATAAAATCGTAAAATATACAGTCAATTGCAGTCAATATACCCAATTCACCAATTAATAAATAATTAAAAGAGTCAACTTGTTTCAACAGTGAAGCTGTCATTATCAAGACTAAATATTGACTAAAATATTTAGTCAATATTTAGTCTTGAAAATGACAGCTTCGCTGTTCAAACATGTTGATTCTTTTAATTATTAATTGGTGAATTGGGTAGATTTTACGAACATTTAAGACAAGACATTCCATTCACTTATTCTTTCACATTAAACATGCGAATATAATATCGATGACTGTAGTAAACAAATGATGATATAGGACGTTTTCGGCCTTAAAGTTTCATAACAAATATCTTATAGGTAAGGAGAAAACATCGAAAAACTCACCCAGGAAACCTGTTCCGATCGGGAATCGAACTCAGGTCTGTTGCATACGGGCAATGACGTTATCTTTAAATCACAGCGGTAGACAACAATAGAAATGAAGGGCTTGTGACAGTAACATGATCAGGAACATTCTGTTAAGAAATGTCATTTATTACAATGATAGCAAATAAATGTATTGAAATATCCATAAATCCATTTGTAAGTGCACCAGTGATGAGTTAAAACATATAGACACACAATGTATTAACAACAATACTGTACAATTAGTAATTATATATTTTTTGAAACATTAAAATCCTTATATCTCAGAAAGACCATAATGTGGCTTATCATGTTATGCCCTAAGCCCTTCAAATATATATTCCGTAAACAAGGTAATTCGAAGCATGAATTCGACTTGCAGAATACGTGACGGACTTTTCTTTTCCAACATCCGCACTGGTAGATTCGTCTTGATCGAACAGATTATTATGTTCTATTGCAGTTAGTCTATTGGATGATTTAACCGAGAGAAAACAATTTTTGAACTTTTTATTTCTGCTTTGTGTGCTTCGAAATGGAAAGATGCATGCCATATATGTATAAAATTTTCTAGCCACTAGACCAGGCTCGGAGTCACATTGCCATGGATAAAAGGCAAACATTTGTGGATACAGGTCAACAGCTCTTCAAGCGACATTTCAATCCAGTCATATCAACCACGTTTTGCGTAAATTGATCCACTCAGTTGGCAGAATTGTTCTCTTTATACATTATCTAATTTAAATAAAACCGCTATCGTTTGTAATGTAATACTGTAATCTGTGAATTATGTATCAATGCAATTTCTAGAGTATACTGCGTATTTTAAGGGGATACACTTACAAAAAGATGTGAAAAAGTAGTTCGTAATCAGGAAATTAAATATCTGATTCTAATTAAGTTAAATACTATTTTTATATTAATTAGTCATAAATTATAAAATTTAATAGAGTAACAGGAATTATAAATAATATTTTCAAGCCAAACACAGTGCAGCAACACACATGAACTAGAATTTATAAAACACTGGCCAGACCCATATTATATTACGGCAGTGAGGCCTGGACAATTCGCAGTGTAGATGAACAAAGACTAACTGCGGCAGAAATGAAATTTACGAGACGTACTGCAGGTTACTCAAGAACAGACCATAAAAGGAATTCTGAGGTTCTCAAAGAATTACAAACAGAATCAGTCATGGAATATGTACAAAAAATACAGAAACAACTGGAAATCTCACGTAAGAAGAATGAGCAGAACAAGAATACCACGTCAAATCTTAAATTACCAGCCGCATCAGGCAAGATATCTTTGGGCAGACCCTTCAAACGTTGGATGGAGACCGTAACAGACCACTAGGTCTATCACATGAAAGGAAGAAGAAGAAGAATATGAAGATGTTAATTAAGGATATATTTAGCTTTACTTCTCGTAATTCGTCCGGTTTAATCATGTGAGATTGCTGAGAAAGACATTTTTATGTGGTGGGTTTCCAGCCCGACGCACAACCAACCTGGGTCCTAAAGAAAAAAAAAGAAGAAAGTAAAATTCAGGCAGCGGAAATGAACTTCTTACGGGCTGTGAAAGGTTGTACAAGAGAAGATCACATTATAAATGAGAATATTAGAGAGGAACTAAAAGTACAACCACTTCTTCAACAAATAGAATAACATAGGAACAATTGGATAAAGCATCTACAAAGAATGACAGAGGATAGCATACCAAAAATGACACTGATGTATAATCCTGGAGGACGAAGATTGGTGGGAAGTCCAAGAAAAACGGTGGGCTGAACAGATGTGAGATCGGAATAGGCAAAGACCTAATCCGTGAAAGAAAACGATTATTATTATTATTATTATTATTATTATTATTATTATTATTTTATTTCAGGATTGTTTCTGTTACTTACACAGGTATCCTCAACCAAAATATACCATTTTTTCTTCCACGCTTCCCGATCTTGCGTGTCTGCTTCTGTCATATTTCTCTTCTTCATGTTGTCTTGAATTCCCTTTATCTACATTGGCTTTGGTCTACCAACGTTTCCCATTTCCAGGAGGTATCCATTTCAATACTTCTTGTTTGTTTCTGTGTCCCTTCTTCTCATTATATTCCCGTACCTTCTTAGTTGGATTTCTTAAATGTCTTGTACAATATCATTTTCTACATTCATAATTTCTCTTATTGTATTATTTTTTATTTTGTCTCCATCCATAGTAATTCTGCCCGAAGACAGGTCCTTCACTGCAATCATAGCATTTTTATGCTATGCTTGCAGCTTTACTACGGAATTGTAGGTGTGGTAGTTTCCACATCGGTGAAGGATGATGATGATGATGATGATGATAATGATAAGGGTGATGATGATGATGATGGTGATGGCCATATGTTTTCGGGGAACCGTTTGGGCATTAACGTTTTCCTGACATTTGTCTTACAGGTGAGGAAAAACCCTGATAAAAACCTCACCAAGAAAAAACTGCCCCGACCGGGGATCGAACCCGGGTCAAGTCCATTTCTGTGACTAATAGTTTACTTCTGAGCTTTTGCTTCAACGTCCATTTTTCTGCACCATATAATAAAATACTCTTCACAATTGTGTATTTATTAATGATTTGGTCCTCTTGATTACATTCCTACTCCATAAAATATTATTATTATTATATTATTATTATTATTATTATTATTATTATTATTATTATTATTATTATTAATATTATTCCTCAGAATAACTTCAGTTGAAATGGATTTTGGAGAAGAGCTGCCAGAAAATCTCGACTGGAAAATATTAGAAATACAGAAGTTAGAAAATCGATGAACGCAGAAAGAAATATAATGGATGATATTGAACACAGATGGCTAAAGTGGTATGGACACGTAAAAGAAATGCGGGGTGGAAGACTACCAAAGGCCGTCTATGCATGGTAAATTGAAAGACAAAAAGGAAGACCAAGAACAACCTGTAAGAAAAACATTCAAAATTCAATGAGGAAATTTGGAGTAACAGATGAAGACACAGAGGACAAAGAACGATGGAGAACTTTAATTAAGGGAAATTTGTGAGTGTTTGTTGCAAACTGATAGTCTATAAGTCCGTAGTCATTTATATTATTTTTAATTCATGTTAATTACAAAAATGGTTCGACAAAACCCTCAATGATGAAGCAATTTCTCAAAATGAATTATTATTATTATTATTATTATTATTATTATTATTATTTATTATTATTATTATTATTATTATTATCATCATCATCATCATCATCATCTTCAAGTTATGGGCCTGTTGGCCCGTTCCGCTCCCCGGTGCACTATATGCTGCAGGTGTATGGTACACAAAAAATGAAAATTACCATTGATAAACAGGAATACAAAATGTATTAAATAATTTTATCATCATCTTCAAGGTATGGGCCTGTTGGCCCGTTCGGTTCACTATATGTTGCAGCTGCAGGTCGTCTTTCCAACGACGTTTGGTCTTGCTACATTTCTTCGGCCTAGAGGCCTATAATGAAGCAGCTGTTTTGATAGACGATTATTTGGCATTCTTTATATATGTTCAAAACAATTACGTTTATTTGTGTGTATTCTCTCGTTTATATTATATATTTGTAATTCATCTCTGATATCTTTACTTCTCTTTTGATCTCTTAGAGATACACCTGCAACTGATCTAAGAAATCTCATTTCTATTGTCTCAAATTTGTTTTTATCAGAGATCGTTAAAGGCCAAGTCTCAGACCCGTATATTATTATTATTATTATTATTATTATTATTATTATTATTATTATTATTATTATTATCATCTTCTTCATCATTATTACTTTGAAAGCATGAAGTCGTGTGATTGTTCACCACTAGAAATCTGGTTGGCGTGGAGATAGTAAAGATGAGCCTTCTTCACTGGGTTTCGCTAAGAAGAAGCTCCTGCAATATATTACAGGACATAAGACGCTATCTTACGACTACCTCAACAGGAGGAGCTGCAAGGCTTGTTTGATATAGTGTTTTAATACTTCAACAAGAGATGGGGCTACGTCAAGCTTGACGCTAACCTAAATTGAGAATTATGTCAAGTTAGGCGCAGACTTAACATCATTTTAAGCTGCTAAACTTTGCAAAACTTTAAATTACTAGATAGAGATAGGCTCATTAACTTAATCTATCCCCTAGTTGTCTACATCCACATCAGTGAATTAGGCCCATACTTATATTAATAATAATAATAACAATAATAATAATAATAATAATAATAATAATAATAATAATCAAGAAGAGATACTAGATTGAAGTTTTATAAAACATTGGCAATTCCTGCATTACTTTATGAGAGTGAAACTTGGGTAATGAACAAAAAATTACAAAGTAGAAGAGTAGAATACAAAGTGTAGAAATGAACATCCTTAGAAGAACAAAAGGCTGCACAAGAATTGATCGGTTCAAGAATGAAGTTCTAAGAACAGAGTTAAATATATATCCATTAAATGATAAAATCAAGGGATATAGAAAAAAATGGTTTATACATGTAGAAAGAATGAACATAACATGATTACCAAAAGCAGCATTTAACTACAAGCCAAGAGGTTCAAGGAATGTTGGAAGGCCACTGAAAAATAGACAAACAACTGTGAGGCTGAACATGCATTTTGCCTAGCCGTGAAGTGAAGAAGAGAAGAAGACAATAATAATAAATTAATAATAACCCTAACTAACTCTCTGGCACTATCGAACCCTTAGATTCATGGCCGCGAGGACATAAGCTCTCCATACATCCCTATCCTGAGCTAATGTTTTCCAGTCATTCCCTGTATAATCTACTCCCTCAGTTCATAGTTAATGTTATTCTCCCACCTCATTCTTGGTCTACCAACTGGGCGTTTTCTCTCTGATTTTCCTACGAGAAGCTTCCATGCACATCTTTTATTCCCCATTCGTGCCACATGTCCTGCCCATCGCAGTCTACGAGACTTAACTGTTATTATATCTGGCTTCCTATAAAGACCATGTAGTTAAATTGTCTTCTCCATTCACCTGTCTGTTCATCTCTGGTGGTCCAAAAATTTACCTAAGAACTTTATTCTCAAATACTCGTAATCTCCTTTCCTCCCTTAAAGTAAGAGTCCATGTTTCGCACCCATATAATATATCTGGTAGAATATATTATTACAAATTAAATTTAAATTAAACGTAATCATGTCAATAAAAAATCAGAAATCATCAGTTAAACAGTTGAAGTACCAATAACAAAAGAAAGATATTTAAATTTCTTTTATACGAAGTTAATATCCGATAGTCCCAATTTTATTGTGGTAAGGAGTTTCAGAGTATAGTTTAGATAGGATGTAGGATTTAGAGTAATAATAATAATAATAATACAATAACAATAATAATAATATTATTATTATTCTATATATATTCTGACAGAGTTAATGTGGTAAAACCTCATCTTCCACTGAACAACACAAAGTTTCATTGAAGGAACCGTTATTAGTCACTTTTTTGTCGAAATGGAATTTGAGGTATCAGTAGATTCTCCATGAAAGCAGTATCATTTAGAAATGTGAAACAATAAAAGATAGAGTTTAGTCATGAATCTATTTTACATCCATAGTTTGGCATACAGGTAAGGAAGTATGGATGTTGTACAACTAAAAAGTTTTCAAAGTTTTTAGGATCTCTAGAAAAATTCACTCCTCACTTTGAGTCTATGTCGGTAGAGTCCCTACCTTCCACTCCGGTGATCCGGGTTCGATTCCCGGCGGGGTAGAGGATTTTAAATCTCCACCTTGGGTCTGGGTGTGTGTCCTGTCCTTGTGTCTCTAAAAGGAAGTTAACAAAAAGGTTAAAAAAATAGTAGAACAAGTAGGAAAAACAGTGTAAACGAAAAAAGGAAGTAATATTGTTTGTTCCAACGCAGCTGTTGTAAAGGATGTGTTGAGACGAATATAATTTTTAGTCCGTCGCCGTGGCATAGTCGGTAGAGTCCCTACCTTCCACTCTGGCGACCAGGGTTCGATTATCACCGGGGTAGGGGATTTTTAATCTCTACCTTGGGTCTGGGTGTGTGTCCTGTCCTTGTGTCTATATGTCAGAATAACAGAAAGTTGATAAAAAGGTCATTTCTTGAGTCGTGAATTTATCGATATTTTGGAAATCACTCGTTGCATTACTTAATGATAAACTTTAGTTGGTAAATTCTAGGCGAAACACGACTGTGATTGGTTGTAATTAAAAAATCATTGAAATGTGATTGGTCATTGACTCCCATTTTGGGCGTGAGTTAAATAGTCCTTTCAATTAGTTTTATTTTTTTCTTTATCAGTTGTAAATTATGAACCCTATTATGTGTTTCTAATTTACACAGAGCGCAATCTGTTCCACAATATCGAAGGCTTACTTGTATAGACTATTTAACATTTTCCAATACTGTTATTTTAACATAGTTACAATAATGGGTCATATTATATTATTGGAATTATGTTAAAATAACAGTATTGGAAAATGTTAAATAACATCGTTTACTGCTTATAAAATTGGTGGTATAAAATTCTCAAATATAGATACTTCTAAACGAAGCCGGCCGTTGGCGATGGTAGTGACACCCTACCTGACAGCGGACGAAACGAGAATTATAGATTTGTATATGTGGAAAGAATTGTTAGTGTTTGTGCCAAGTCTAGAATGGTGTAGTGGGAGAAGGAGAGGTCCACGGTTTCGATTCCTGGTCAGACATTAATTTTTCTTTTCACAATATCATTATAATATTGTATAGACTATACTAGAACGCGCGCGAGGAGGTGTATCACATACTTATCGGGCTATGAAGAGAGCTCCGTCATGTAGAAAGATAACAGTAAACGACGTTTCGTTTAATAAAAAAGTGGAGTTAATGTAGAGTACCGGTATTGATATTGCACGTTCCTCATCATAAGTATAGTGAAATGCTATCCAAAACGAAAACGAATGTGCATGCGATAGGACAACCTTGTTTCTTTTTTTTTTTTTACCTTCTCTTTTCGTTTACATTGTTTTTTTTTTTACTTCTTGTTTTACCTTTTGTTAACTCTCTTTGTTCTCACATATAGACACAAGGACAGGACACACACCCAGACCCAAAGTGGAGATTTAAAACACCCTACCCCGCCGAGAATCAAACCCGGGTCGCCGGAGTGGAAAAGTAGGGACTCTACCGACTACGCCACGGCAACGGACTGTCTTTTTTATACTAGTTTTCTTTTTGTTTTACATTTTCTTAACTTTATTTAATTCTCACATAGACACAAGGACAGGACCACCCCAGACCCAAGGTGGAGATTTAAAATCCCCTACCCCGCCGGGAATCAAACCCGGGTCGCCGGAGTGGAAGGTAGGGACTACGCCACGGCGACGGACTGTCTTAAAACGTTTTCATTACTTTGTAAGCAATGCATAACCTAAGTATATTTATTGTATTATGCGTCTATATTCATGCATTCATTCACTATATTGCTTCCTAATGTTTATATTAAAGAAGAGTCTCCCAATAGGTAGGCAGACAAGTGATACACCTCTACCCCATCCCATCCCGATCGTTGTGTAGTAGGCTACAGTAAATACCAGTGCAAGAGACCTAATTTTCATCTTATTTATTGGTTCTTATTTTTATGGGTTCAGTGGTTCTGACATTACATTTTTCTCTCTTACCTTAGCCTTCAAAAAAGTTGTTACTACAGCAGATATAAAAAAATGCACTAGTAAAAAAATGTTTGTGCCATTATAATAATGTTTTGGGGATAAAATCATCACTGAAAGTTTAAAATGTCTTATTCTCTTCTTGATTCTTTAATCTGGTTGTAACATTTACAGAAAGTGAATCTGAAAAAAAAAAGTGTTTATTTGCCACAAGTTCTTTATTAAAATATATGGTATTGGAAATAGATTTAGAGAAATTTCTACAGTGTGTGGTGTATGAAAACAAGCTACACTTTTATGATAATACAAACATATAATAATAATAATAATAATAATAATAATAATAATAATAATAATAATAATAATAATAATAATAATAATAATATTAATAAGTTTTATTTAAACTGGCAGAGTTAGGGTATGCTTGCAGATTTACTAATGAATTGTACTCGTAAGTGTGGTATCTCCCCGTTGCTTTCCACACCGATGAAGGATGATGATGATGGCCATATGATTCGGGGACCGTTTGGGCTTTAAAGTTTTCCTGACATTTGTTTTACGGGTGAGGAAAAACCCCGATAAAAACTGCACCCGAAAAAACTGCCCCGACCAGGGATCGAGCCCGGGCCCGCTGCGTGACAAGGCAGCACGCTACCTCGAGACCACAGCGGTGGACACTAATTTATATATAGATACGCAAATTGTTTCCAGACAAACCGTCTGTAGGCTAGGGTTAACATAACTAGAGAAAAAAATATCACCTTAGTTAGGATTCGAACCCAGCTTCTCCAGATTTACATTTACACGCCACATAATTGACTATTTAGGCACGTTTCCTGCATCAATGCTGAACTATGGTTTGATATATTTTTATTTTCTGTTTTTTGTAATATTTTTGCTCCACCAGAGTTTAAAGCATTAATTCCTTGTTTGTTTGTGCGATTCTATTTTTAATTTCCACTGTGTTATCGCCTGAATGGTCTAATTTTGTTCCTAAATAAGTGCATTCAATACTAGGTTTAGTTCTTCTGCATTGTTGAAATTTACGTTTTCCTTTCTTCTCCTATACACAGATATGTAGTTTTCTCTATATTTATATAAAGCTCCCATTTTTCATTTATTTTGTTTAGGAATATTCCACAATACAATGTTTATCCTTCAACCAAAAGTGGTTGTCGCCAGAGGTTCCTGTCTGAAGCATCTTTTTCCCTCAAAATCTCTAGCTTCCATACTTATTTTTTCACTCCATCCGGCCACCGTTTTCTAGGCCTGCCTTTTCCATTTCTTTCATTAGCTTTCCAATTAAGGATCTTCTTCATTTTCATATTCTTCTTTTAGTTTTCTTGCCATATATTCTAAGCCATCATGATCTTGTGCTCTTAATACCTGGTTGTCTGAAAAATTATTATTACTTTTATTATTATTATTATTATTATTATTATTATTATTATTATTATTAGCATTAGTATTATTATTAAACTTAATTTTCGATCATTGTAACGTAAGTTACTCGAATTGCAGTGTTGATTGTATCCATACTTTTTCGCATTTATTAAATAAGCATTTTTTCTCACACTCAGGTGTGCAAAAATTAAACAAAATAACTTACATAAATACGTCTGAGGTTAAAGTTCACCACCTGAATTCCAACTCTGACTCTGCATATATTAACAAGTGTTACATAAACAAACGAACATAGGCTATTAACTTTGGTAGCAGCCCTCCTATCTCTAATGTCTCTGAGTTTCCGTTTTTTTCACAAAAAAAAATGGTCGCATACACGGCAGTATAAAATCACTCTCATTTCCACTGAATCCCACAAAGCGAGAGTAACATTTTCAAATATATTTATATACATGCTTTAACCACTGTAAATTTTACCAGAGAAGTGAGTGAATTTCCTGTCACTTTATTTCACAGCCTGTTTCAAAATCATTTGTTTATAATATTTGTGATATAATACTGCACGATCAATGTTTTTGGAAACTACTATAAGTCAGTGTGTCACTAACTGTGAAAAGACAGCCCCCGTCCTATTATTCAACTCTACGATGAGCTGCTGTCAAGAAGTTAAGCAGAGGATAGCAATGGCAAAATAAGCTTATAACAAGAATAAAAGCATATTCAGCGGACCTTTGGCAAAAGGGTTACGGAAGAGACTAGTGAAGTGTGGAGTGTAGCATTGTATTGTGCAGAGACTTGGACAGTACGACGGAATGAGGAAAAGCGACTGGAAGCTTTGGAGATGTGGATGGACAAGGATGGAGCGTTAAAATGGACAGATAAAATAAACAATAAATATTCCTAGAAGGAATGGTCAACGGAAAAAGGTTAGAGACAGAAAAAGACATGAGAGGATAGACAATATTAAAATAAATGGTTTTGTTTGCAGATACAAAAAGGAAGGCTGAGTTAAGGAATGAGTGGAGAATGTTGAGTTTGCAGTGAAAGACATGATATTGGGCAGAATATTCTTTGGGAGTACACCTGCATGCAGATGTGTGAGTAAACAACCATGGTTACTT
>JASPKZ010001874.1:0-72434 GCA_030220185.1 Diploptera punctata
AGTAATAAAACCGTATTTATGATGTGAAAAAAAATGAACAATGGTGAACAATAAGTATAAATGTTTACTTTAATATAAACACCATTTCGCGTATGTCAATTGACAAAGAGGGAAAAAATTCAGTATTTCAACACATGCCGGCCGCGCGTGTCGAAAACGTTAAACATCAGATGGCGGCATAAAAATAGTACCATCCCTCCACCATTTTCAGATGCCGGCGGAGAAGGATATCTTTTGTGAACCTTTGTTTACAGTACAATATAAACCAAAGGACGAATACGGCTATAGTAATACCAGATAACAGTGTGGATTGCGACAACAACAGTTCGCCACTTTCTGCCAGTCGAGTAAGTACCAAAGGACCTAATAACTTTCCATGTACATAAAAGCCGTCCTATGAAACGTTGGAGGGAAAAATTTTCTATAGGATTGTTGTAAAAATAGGAATTGAGATGCACAAAGAAAATTAAACATAGGCTCAATTCTGGAAATGCGTGTCTATTATGCATTGCAGAGACTCTTGATGTCCCAACTCCTATAAAAAAACGTTAAAACTGAAAATATATAAAACTATTATTCTACCAGTTATATTATATGGGGTGCGAAACATGGAACTTCCTACTTTAAGGGAGGAAAGGAGATTAACAAGTGTTTGAGAATAAAGTACTTAGGAAAAACTTTTGCGGACCAAAGAGAGATGAAGAGACAGGTGAATGGAGAAGACTACATAAACAATGAACTTACATGGTCTTTATAGGAAGCCAAGATATTAATAAGAACAGTTAAGTCTCGTAGACTGCGTACGATGGGGCAGGGACATGTTGCACGTATGTGGAATGAAATGCTATGTTTGCATGGAAACTTCTTGTAAGAAAAGCCCAGATGGAAAAACGCCCAGTTGGTAGACCAAGAATGCAGGTGGGAGATTGATAACATTAACTATGATTTGAGGGAAGTAGATTATACAGGGAATGATTGGAAAGCATTAGCTCAGGATAGGGATATATGGAGAGCTTATGTCCGCGCGGGCATGAACCTACGGGTTCGATAGTGCCAGTGAGTAAGTAAGTAAGGATCGTAACAGGCCTTGGTCCTAATACTTGGAAGGAAGAAGAAGTTATAAAAACCGTCTTTCTTTAATTGTGATGATGCATGCAGGCTGCCTTAAACTATACACCCGGTCTTTCATTAGTAATTAGCATTTCGGAAAATACGGCCGAATTAAATCTGTTTTGGTCGTGTTAACATCAGTATAACAAAGTATATTGTTACAGAAATATATTTTATACCGGAAATGGATAGTTAATCACAAATAGATAAATTTTGAGGTGTGGTTGAGTTCAACTATTATAGTAATTTGATGCACAAGAAATTAAAATAAGCTTAATGATGGATGGGCGTGCTTTATACAATGCAGGGACTCAGTCCTACCAATTGCTCTAAAAAACATAAAACATCTATATCTAGTCCACCGCTTGTGGTTTTGGGGGTAGCGTGCTGCCTTGTCACGCAGGGTCGGGTTCGATCCCGGTCGGGGCAGTTTTCGGATGAGTTTTTACGGGTTTTTCCTCACCTGTAAGACAATGTGGGAAACTTTTATGGCCCAAACGGTCCCCGAAATATGGCCATCATCACATCATCATCTTACCGGTGTGGAAAGAACGGGAAGGTACCACACCTACTATCCCTAGTAAAAGCTGCAAAGGGATAGCATTAAAATGCTATGATGCAGTGAAGGACTGGGATGGATATAATCTACTGTATTTCCCAATATATTAGATGGATGCAAAACATGGACTATTATTTAAGGGAGGAGAAACAAATTACGAGTATTGAGAAAAAGTCTAGGAAAATTTTTGAACAAAAGGATTGGTCAGACAGGAGAATGCGAGATTACTAACAGTAAGCTACATAATTTATAGAAAACCAGATAAATAAGAAACTGGGCCTTAATGGAAGATTATCCAAACCAGAGACAAGCGCCTAGTAAGTAAGCCGAGAATGAGTGGGAGAATAACAATCGTTTTGATGGAAGTAAATTATATCGGCCTAGAGGCTGATTTGAAAACATACATCAGGAAAGGATGTATGGAGAGCTTATGTCCCGCGCGGCCATGAACTACAGTTCGATGTGCCAGCGAGTTAGTTTTATATTGTATATTTCCACTAGTAATAACATTTGAAGGCTACAGAGGGAGAAAACATGGAATGTCACGAAACCCAAGAATGAGAAACTTAATTTTGATATTTGAATATTCCTTGTTTTGCACACCATAGAAAAATAAAACACTTATTTCACTGGGGTATTGCATGATTGCCAATGTGTATTTGTTAGTCTGATGGGGCTAAGGTCATGTACTTTCTCTTCAACTCCAAAAAAACATTGGCAAAATCCGTTAGGTTCATGGTCACGCGAAATTTGCCTACCCTGAGCTAATGCGTTCCAATACTCCCCTGTATAATCTACTTCCCTCAATTCATGGTTAATGTTATTCTCTCTACCTCATTCTTGTCTACTAACTGGGCGCTTTCTCTGGTATTCTTCCTACAAGTAGCTTTCATGCACCTATTTCATTCCCCATTCGTGCCGCATGACCTGCCCATAGCAGACTACGAGACTAACTGTTCTTATATCTGGCTTCCTATAAAGACCATGTAGCGTAGCTCAATGTAAGTCTTTCTCCAGTCACCTGCTATTCATCTCTCTTTGGCCGAATAATTTTCCTAACAACTTTATTCTCAAAACATCTGTATATTTGTCCTCCCCTAAAGAGTATGAAAGAATGAGAGTTTTGGAATAAGAATATCAGAAAATAGAAAATTAAACGCCCTATTGTTTCGCAGATGACCAAATAATAATAGCAAATCAGAAGACTATTTAAACTCATGCCCCAAATGGGAGTCAATGACCAATCACGTTTCAATGATTTCTGTTTTACAAACCAATCAGAGTCGTGTTTCACGAAATATTTATCAGTGTTAGGATTATCATATATTAAACAAAGCTCCTCCTTTTTAATATTCTGAACAGGTCTGACCGTTATTTTGCAGAGTTGACTGAGCCTATAACAAATACGGCTACCAGATTGTATATAATAGTGCTTACATGTCAACATTTGTAGCAATTGATTATACCACCAAAAAAGAAAGAAACCACTGTTTGCACTTTCTTAAATGTATTTTTTCCCAGGTAATAATCGAGAAAAAATATAATTGTCATATTTACATCATACGACATCAAAATGAATTAATATACAGATTGATGTGTTTCATTTTTTCTCCACTAGAGAGCATTCTTACAATATTGCGTCCTTTGGCAATAAATAGTATGATCTGGTTGCAGTGATAAACAAAAGAAGCAGTAGAAGCGTACCTATCGTTCTCATTTGTTTTCAAACATCGCCGTTTACATTAAATATATAAATATTTTAAAAATAACTATAGTTGTTTGTGAGTAAACAGCTTAATTTTATTCGTTAAATAGTCCTAACAAATGCCACTCCTTGATTTCCAAATTCTCTAGATAAATTCACTCCTCACTTCGTGAGTCGTGAATTTATCGATAATTTGGAAATCACTCGTGTGCATTACTTATGATAATCTACAGAAAGGTCTGTATGAAACTTAACAAATTACAGAAAGAATATGGTTTGAAGATATCTACAGAAAAAAACAAAAATTATGGCATTTCAAGGTATAGATCCTGTCAGAAGTGAAATTGTACTGGACAATAACATTTTAGAGCAGGTGAATAATTTTACATATCTAGGATGTAATATCTCATATGAAGAAGAAAAGGATGTAAAATGCAAAAATATCTAAAATTTTTAAGAATTTTAGGGTTAATAAATTCTATCTTCAAACCACAGTTAGTCCAAAAGCATTCAAGATAAAAGTGTATAAAAACACTGGCTCTTCCAACTCTTTTGTATGGTAGCGAAGTATGGACGTTGAAACAGAAGGATATACAGAAACTTAGATCTGCTGAAATGAGTTACTTCGGAGGACTGCAGGATACACACTACCAGATCACAAAAAAAAATGAAGATATCTTAGAGAATTACACATGGAACCTTTAGAAAACAAAATTTCTGATTATAAGTCAAGATGGATGCAACATGTTCATCGAATGGAAGATCACAGAATACCCAAACAAATGTTAAAGATATCAACCTGCAGGAAGAAGAAGAACCGGGACGTCCACTCAAAAGACTTTTGGATGGTGTTTCTCTTGAGGCCGAAACAGGTCAACAAATGGCCTAAATTCGTGAATGTGCTATGATGATGATGAAGATGATGAGAGTTTTATGTTTTTAAGGCGTTGGGATGACAATAAATTGTTTTATATGATTTTTTAGAAAATATAATTTATATCAAGACTAAAAAATATCCTGAGAAAAATAGAACTTTATTTCAAAAGAAATATACTGTAGTTCCGTATTACTTTCAGCCATCTTTTTGTAATTTCATGTATGATCTTACTACAATGTCTACATGTGCCTTGCACATGTCTAATGTATTATAACTGTCACTCCAATCATTAACACAGGTAGAAATGCAAGGTAACAAAGAAAAATGGATTATATTAGGGTTGCTGGCCTTCAAACTGTATTTTCTCTCTTATCTCTATTTTATTTTAAACTTTTCTCCACACAGGTACATTTTCTGTCCAGCGATTCCTGAGGAGCCTCACAGAAACAATATCTGTAGGGAGAAAAAATTTATATCCTGAATCAAATACAAGAATCAACCTACCTCAAATCATGGCTAATAATATTACTCTTCTACGTCATTCTTTGCCTACTTGCTGGGGCTTTTCCTCTAATTTTTCTACGAAGTATTTCCATGCCCCTCTTCCATTCCCCATTCGTGTCACAAGTCCATGCCTACCGCAGTCTACGACACTTAAATTTTCTTATTATATCTGTATATAAAAAAATATCCGCTGTGGTCTCGAGGGTTTTAGCGTGCTGCCTTGTCACGCAGCGGGGCCGAGTTCGATCCCCGGTCGGGGCAGTTTTTCTGGGTGAGGTTTTTATCGGGGGTTTTCCTTACCTGTAAGACAAATGTCGGGAAAACTTTAAGGCCCAAACGGTCCCCGAAATCATATGGCCATCATCGTCATCATCCCTATCATCATCATCCTTCACCGGTGTGGAAAGCAACGGGAAGCTACCACACCTACAATTCCCTAGTAAAGCTGCAAGCATAGCATGAAAATGCTATGATTGCATGATGAAAGACATGCCTTCGGGCAGAATTACTATGGATGGATACTGTATTCTCATAAAGATTGTTTTTGCGCGATAGTGCGTTTTGTCGTACTTACAGCAATGGCGAACATGATTAAAAGTTCAACTTCCTAAATTTCGGGTTTGCCAGCCTAAATAACTATACTGTAATATTACATATTACTTTCCTCGTGCGGGAAGTAAAAACAATTGCCCTTTATGTACAACTAACTCACTGACACTATTGAAGCCGCAGGTTCATGACCACGCGGACATAAACTTTCCATATATCCCTATCCTGAGCTATTCGATAGTGTCTTTGAAAAACTCCAAGCGCGACAGGTTTAGAGGGACCTTGGCCTTCCAGCCACATGTGTTAATCACATAGGTAGACGATCATCTAGCTAGTGAAGGGATGGACATGTGGTCAGGATGTCGGGTCCCCCAGCCGTTATAGCTGATCTTTTCAAACCAGGAGTCGCTACTTATGGTAGCTACCCAAATGTCTCATGATGCTGGGTGGACACCGTCCCATTACCGGGTCGAAAATTCCATGAGAAAAATTCTTCCACCATGGAGACCCGAAGCAGCGCAAGTCCCGTAGCTCTGTGCCAAGGGCTTTCTTTTGGGGGGCCCTTGAACCACTTGGCTACGTCGCGGAAAGATAGTGTCATTGAAGTAACAGTGAGGAATTTCACGAAATTATGTTTTTTAAACTAGGCCTATTAGCCAGAGAGCACTGACACAAAAATATCTTACATTTTATGATCTGTAGAATCAAATAAACACCAAAACATTTTTACCATTATTTCATAATATTTATGCGAAACGTTCATTATTTTTTCAACACTCATTTTTTTTTTAAACATATAATTTCGTATTAATTGGGTTAAAGGAAGCCCATTTTTTGAAGTGTGACTGTAGTGTTGAATTTTTTTTTTTGACGATTGCAATGTGGTAGACAGGCGAAAATTCCTCAGTATCCCATCCGGAAAAAGATAAATAGATTTGATAAAAGAAAAAATATTAGAAAAGGAGAAATGAAATGACAAAGAGGTATTTAAATGTATAGGGGAAGACTGTTGGTTCGAAAGTTGATGCTGTCCTGGGAAATAAGAGTCTACTCCACAGTTTACGAAATTAATTAATTTCTTGTAGGTAAGGCCAATATTATTCTCCCATCAAAACTTTCAAATATTAGCGCGTTACATGTTTGCTCCCCAGAATATCATATGATGCGGATCGTACTTTGTGATAGTACAAAACAATTAGAAAAGGACGAGTTTCAAAAATATATAATGTTAGAAAAAAAGCTTCCTAATTGTGCATTACGAATAGAATTGATAATGAGATTATAGTTATTTAATTAATTAAAAACAGCTGTAATTGCAAAGCGAGTTTTGAACTACTCCCGAGAATTATTTGTGTATTGATTAATTGTAAACATATTATTTCTCCAAATCTGACACATTGGACTTTGTGGGTCTATTGTGTGTTCTGATTCATCCTGTTTAATGTTGTTTACATTTACATATTATTGAAGGTCAATATATTTATTGCAAGGCAAAATAGCAGCCATCCATCCAAACTGTACCCACTCTAAATTTTGTCAATGTAAGATTCGATTGAAACACGTTGGTTTCGGTTACTATGTTTTGTTTTTTAGGGTTTTCGTAATTAAATATCGTATTAAAATTGTAATTTATCGTGTTATTAGATGATATAAAATATAAAATAACGATATAATATAGATATCTAGATATATCATAATAGACTATATAACTTACCAGTATTCATTTATTAAGTTAAAGTGTCAAACCACAGGCTTGGGAGGACCTTGGAGTAGATGGATGGTGAGACTTCCACATTTTTAGACAATCGCCAAGGGATATCCACTGGGTTCTCAGTCCTGCGTGACGGCCGCCTTTGCCCCAGAAACTTGCATTCTGATGATCGTTTAAATTAAACAATCACGGAACATGATCTTTTCTATCGGCGGTGTTAGTAGTTCGGACAAGGTAAGGAGAAATAGGGGCGAGTTAATGTACATCAAATTTAGTTTAGCGTTCAAATCTTTGTCAGCGAGTTTTTGTTTTGTAATAGTTGGCTGCACTGTTTGAGCAATGATTAACATCATATTTTACGTAGTAATATGATGATTTTTATAGTGTTTTGTCAGCTCAACGTCTAACGACACTTTAGGACATTTCTGATATTTTTTGTGACGAGTTAACTCGTGGACCACATGGTGGTCAATGATCAACCACATTTACAATGAATTTTGATTTACAAACCAATCACAGGCATGGGGCACCTGCGATTTTGATCAATTTAATTTTATCACATTAAAATCAATCTTCTCCTTTTTAACATTCTGAATACGTTGAATATAATAATTTATATATTAAGATGTAAAAATCCTAGAATGCAAGTGGCTCCCAGATTGTAATATATAGTGCACGAATGTAATCAGATAGTGCTTGCGGGATTTATAGCAATTGATTATACCACAAAAAATGAAACCACTGTTTGCACTTATTTCCCAGATATTTACGTTCCAGAAAAATATAATTGACATATTTAAATCATACGGCATCAGAAATTAATTAATAACCTATAATAGCGATCCTTTGGCAATAAATAATATGATCTGGTTGCAGTGATAAACAAATGAAACATAGCAAATGTGTCTCATTGTATTCAAATATCGCCGTTTACATTAAATATATAAATATTTTTAATATAACTGTATTAAAATAATGATTTGTGATAATTTTATTCGTTAAATAGTCCTACCAAATGCCACTCTTGTTTTCCAAATTCTCTAGATAAATTCACATGCTCACTTCGTATGTCGTGAATTTATTGACAAATTCGGAAAAGACTCGTGGCATTACTTATGAAAAATTCAACACTTTCGTACTGTATCTATCGGGTAATAATACAACAATAAATGGTGCGTTTTTAAGAATTTAATTTAACTTTGTAGATGATATCGCTGCGAAAGTAGGTCCATGGCCACGCAGACAAAGTTTTCCATACATCGCTATCCTGAGCTGTTTTGCAATCATCTCCTATATAATTTACTTCCCTCAATTCATGGTCAATGCTATTCTCCAACTCATTCTTGGTCTACCAACTGGGCGTTTTCCCTCTGGTTTTCCTACAATAAGCTTCATGCACGTCTTTCATTCCCCATTCGTGCCACATATCCATCGCTGCCTACGAGACATAACTGTTCTTATTATATCTGATCCTATAAATATCATATCGCTCAATGTAGTCTTCATTCACCAGTCTGTTCATCTCTCTTTGGTCCAACATTTTCCAATGAACTTTATTCTCTAATAGTTCGTAATCTTCTTCCTCCCTTAAAAATATGAGTACATGTTTCGCATCCATGTAATATAACTGGAAGAATGACAGTTTTATATATTCTCAGTTTGACATTTTTGAAAGGAGTTCGGACGACAAAAGTCCCTGTAATGCGTAATAGTACATATTTCCAGATACGAGTTTATGTTTAATTCTTTGTGCATCTCATTCCTATCTTAATAATTATTGTTCATACATACTTGAATTATACAGGGAATGATTGGAAAACATTAGCTCAGGATCCATCCATCCATCCATCCATCGTAATTCTGCCCGAGGGCAGTCCTTCACTGCAATCATAGCATTTTCATGCTATGCTTGCAAGCTTACTAGGGAACTGTAGGTGTGCTAGCTCCCCGTTGCTTTCCACACCGGGAAGGATGGATGATGAAGATAATAATGATAAGGGTGATGATGAAGGCCATATGATTTCGGGGACCGTTTGGGCCTAAAGTTTTCCTGACATTTGTCTTACAGTGAGGAAAAACCCCGATAAAAAACCCCACCCAGAAAAACTGCCCCGACCGGGGATCGAAACCGGGCCCGCTGCGTGACAAGGCAGCACGCTACCTCGAGATCACGGCGGTGGACTAGCTCAGGATAGGGATGCACATATGGAGAGCTTATGTCCGCACGGCCATGAACCTATGATTTCGATAGAGCCAATTAGTTTATACCAGGCACGCATATTAGAAGACAAATGGCGATAAGCCAATCCTGCTTCACTCTTCTTGCGCCGTTGTCGGATAACGGTATGTAAGATGGGAAGAGACAATACGATATGTCGTGGTTACAGCGCCAATTGTACAACACCGCTCGATTATGATAGGCTAGACGAAATGCAATAGCCACGCATAGCTCCACCGATATGTCTTCTAATAGCGTATGCCTTATACCGTAGTTATGAATTCAGCACCTCTTCAAAATTTCCCTCACTTGTCATTAGTTGTCCATTTCTATTTGGTCTATATAAGGTATTTCTATGTGTGGAAAATCGTTTATAAATTATAAAAATCAAAATTTGTGTTATGTGAATTTCAGAATGTCGATGCTGGAAGTGCTGAAATGCCCGTTCAAAAGAGATAGGCTGCAATGTCGTTTCACCGGCAGGATGCGATATTCAGACACGCTGATATGTGCAATTATGCAGAATATAAATGTCCTTTCTATTGCACTTTCGTTTGTACCTTCAACAAGGGCAACAAGAGACAGCTTCTGGAACACTTGCACTCGATTCACGCTAACGAAAATGCCTTTGTGGTGTCCCCGTTCCCTACTAGAATCAAGATATCCGAGTAAGTAAGTATGTTCCATCCGTCAGCCTAAACTGATTGGATTATTTAATTATAGATACGTTAAACTAAACACCATGGCGCGACAGGCCTATACCTTATCCGCTCTAGAGTGATCCTAACATAACAAAACGCCATTGTGTCCATCCGCCATTCACGCCACAATTACTGTCACATCGACAGGGTGCATGTGTGAAGCTGAATGCGGTATATATTACAAGAAAACCTGGTGAGATTAACTGAACTTATGAAATGCATTTAAAATAACTTTTTAACGACTAGTCAAAGGTTTACCAGATTTGCATTTTAAAAATTTACATGACGACACAGCAACAGAAGACTCAACACCTTCCGCCATTTTGTTTTCATCAGAATCGATTCAAGCGTTAGTCAAATGCATAACCCATATGTAATAAACTATTTTAAGTGTGTATTTATTGATTAAGTATTTGTTAGAATATTTTCTATGTTTTTGAATATCATCATTTTCATTCACGAAATAGAATAAAAAAGTATATTCAGAGGACATTTTTTAATTTAATGAAAGGAACTACTTTTTCGCGTTAGTTATTGCTTCTACATTGTACGTCGGTGTCCATAAACCAATGAAAAGCGAGCAGGTCACATGGTTTTGTTTTGATGAGGAATCACTTTAAAAAGTCGGATAGATTTTAGGTCCTTGGCCTACAGCCGGTTGCAGGTCTCACATCCACATATGTTAATCACAGAGGTAGACGAACATTTCGTCAATGTTAGGGTGACATGCGGCCAGCAGTCGGGTCCCCCAGCCGTTATATCTGCTTTTCTCAACCTGGAAACGATGCTTATTGTAGATATCAAAATTCCTCACGATGCTGGGGACGTAGATACGTTACACTTGACCATAAATGTTCATACTACTGCCAGCTCTCTCTCTCGGTCCTTACTTCTCAAGTTTTACATTTGGACAAGATATAAGTTACAAATTAATAACATTTCAAGTTTCTATAGTAATTAAGATATTTGGTCTGTGTAATTCTTACCTCTTATGGTTGTTTTTGTTGAAAATATGTGTTCAAGGCTTGTAAGCCGCATCATCAGCGATTACAGACTGAATTTTCTCAAGTTCTTGACTCCTTCACCCTGTGAGCTGTGGTCCAATGAACTTGATAATGGGGTTCCTTTTCTCCGGGAATTTCAAAATTTATAATTTTTTCCTCGTCCTTCTGTGTGTAGATTTTTTCCCATATGATGACTTCATTTTTGTTTCTAACTGTTTTAATAGTTTTGTGTTTACATCTATTTTGTGGTTTTTCTGACCAAACTTGAGCAGCCATTGCAAATTTTTCTAGGTCCCACTTTTTACATTTCTTATGTGTTCTTTAGTTCTAGACGACATGTTTTGTTTGTATTGTTTTGTTGTGTTGTTTCAGTTATTTAAACAAGACGAACGTGTTCCAAGTGATTTACTGTGAACAATTATCTATTGTTCTGCTTGTGTAGAAACGAGAAACGTAGAGGACTTTCTCATTTTCTTCTGCAGTACGTCGGACCAAAGACGTGGAGCGAGAGATTCCGATACTCCGTGACCATGAGGACATCCGATGGCAGGCAGACACTCACAGATATAGCAACACAACACATTATAACGACAACCCATACGATGTCATGAGGGGCGATAAATGTCCTTGGTTCTATAACAGCTTCATAAGGATGTGCCTCGACCAGTGCGCTACTCTTTGGTTAGAATCAACGCGTGGTTTATATCGCTAGATAAAGAAATACCTGATAAAGGAAAGCCGATAAAGGAATGCCTGATAAAGAAATGCCTGATAATTGTTTCCCTCTAGGATCTGTAAAACATAAGTAGTTATTTAGGTAAACTTTTATCACTCACCTCATATTCTTCTTCTTCTTTTTTAAACTAGTTTCGGAAACTTCAGTTCCATCTTCAGTAATGTTGTGACTGTTGTTCTGTCGTCTTGAAGAGCCACCTTACGCTCCCTTTTTGGTAAACTGAAAAACCCCATTTTCCCCGGGAATGTCAAAGTTCATTAATTTCTCCTTTTTCGTTTTTTAAGGCAATTTTTTCCCCCAAACAGTGAGTTCTTTGGATATTTCTATTATTTTAATAAGATGGAATTGAAGTGTAAAGTTGCCGAAACCAATTTTAAAAAAGTAGAATATGGGACAAGTGATAAAAGTTTATCTAAATAATATATCTCGAAGTGTGAATTTCTAAAAAATAATAAAAAGTTATTATATTAATCTAGGAGCACGACGTACACCGTAGTGGTTAAAGCACTGCGCTACAAACCGAAGGTCGAGGGTTCGAGTCCCGGTGAGGTCAGAATTTTTAAACTGACCCAAACCTTGCTGGCTGCACTATGGCCCTGGGATCGACTCACCTGTAACGGAAATGAGTACCAGATGCTTGTCCTGGATTAAAGCAGCCGTCATGTAAGGGATGACAACCCAGCTGACATAAGTGCTGATTGTCTAGAAAAAGTGGGAGCCTTAACCTGCTACTACACCGAGGATCTCCTATGGCCTGTAGTGGGAACACTTTACCTTGTAACCTCATGTGACTTACCACGCCTCGGAGCCAAGGTTCTCACCCTGGGAACCTGTCTCCCTCAGGACATAATAACCATGATCAACCCTTCGTATATAAATACCAATTTTTTAATGTGATATAATTTATTTTTATTCGTTTTATATAAATAATCCTGTAGATATTTATGGCCATATGATTCCTATTGATTTCGTTGCTTCTCTGTTTGTAAAATTACTAGTAATTTAGTTTATCATGTGTCTGTTGGCTGTGTATATTACAGTACTTGGAAACGTAATGTTGATTCGTGGCTCTTAAGTCCATTGGTTTTATGTCCGAAAACAAAATGTTTACTTTTCTGGGGTAAACAGTACTTGCATCAAATATTGTTTGTCCACGACCTAATGTCTATAAGCGCATGTAACCACATTCATAAATCATTGAGCACATAGGGTCATACAATTATGAAAAATAATTATCATAATTATATTTATCATCGGCAACCTCTTCACAATACAGTTTCAAACCTATAACAAAATTGTCAGTCAATTTAACTTCTTTTCGTTTTCTGAAGCAATTAAGAATTGACAAAGATCACGTAGAACAAATTGAAGCAAACACGATGTAGGGCTCAATCTCCATCTTGGAAATCATCTATAGGATCAGTCTCCAAATCCTGGTTCTTGGTATTTCTCCTTCATTCAAAAGTACCCTTATAACGCCACTGAAGATATATCTTGTCCTATTTACATTATGCAAGTTCCAATTTTTTTTGTATCTCTATTCATGCATTTTCTTTAAAATTAATTCTTTCTATATTGTCAAGTAGGCCTACAGGCCCCTATTTTGTCACATTTTGAGAGATCCTACTTGGGTAGGTTGTTTAGAATAAAATACAAAATTTCAGTATTTGCTCAAATTAATGGATAGTAGAAAAAGTCTAAAACTACGACCAAAGTTTTCCAATTCTTTGCACTTTTCATGGAAACCATAAAAATAATTGAAAAACTAAGGTCATTATTTATATTCTTTTCTTGCAATCCACTAAATATATCCAGGAAACTAATTATTATGCTGGTAATCAGATATGTACTATACATTTAATCATAAGTAATGCCACGAGTGATTTCCAAATTATCGATAAATTCACGACTCACGAAGTGAGGAGTGAATTTATCTAGAGAATTTGGAAATCAAGAGTGGCATTTGTTAGGACTATTTAACGAATAAAATTAAGCTGTTTACTCACAAATCATTATTTAACTGTAGTTATTTTAAAATATTTATATATCTAATGTAAACGGCGATGTTTGAAAACAAATTAGAAACGATAGGTACGCTTCATCTGCTTCTTTTGTTTATCACTGCAACTAGATCATACTATTTCAGAATATTAAAAAGGAGGAGCTTTCTTTAATATGGTAATTATAACACTGATAAATATTTCGTGAAACACGACTCTGATTGGTTGTAAAACAGAAATCATTGAAACATGATTGGTCATTGACTCCCATTTGGGGCATGAGTTAAATAGTCACACATATTAATTTTTTCACATTAAGTTTATACTCATGTACTAAACAATAACAAATATACTATTGTATTTTCCATAATTTTGTTAGGAAATATAAGCATGCAACTTATTGGGGTTATTGAAATAAAATTAACAATAGAGAATCAAAGGGCACTGAACTTCAATTACGTGGTTGTTCACTTAGAAGTGGACATATGTGCATTATGCAGAAATGCCCTAAAATCATTTGCATGTAAAATTAAGTACTCATCTCTCAATATTATTTTTATCAATTTATACTGAGTATTTAACTCATGCCACAAATGCTAGTCAATGACCAATCACGTTTCAATGAATGTTGTTTTACAACCAATGACAGTCGTGTTTCACCTCGCTCTTTATCGATTTACCTTTATCAGCTCCTGCTTTTGTGATAAAGAAAGCTCCTCCTTTTTAATGTTCTGGACAGGCCAAAACATTATTTTTCTCCAACAAATACATTGAATATAGCAAATAATGAAAAGATTACTTGATTTTACTGAGTTGTTTACTTAAAAAAATAAATGAATAACCCGTAATGTTGATTATGATGTGTTTCATTATTTCTCCACTTGAGTGCACTCTTACAATATTGCGATCTTATTTGGCAATAAATAATATGATCAAGCAGCAGTGAATGAACATAACCTAACATTTCTGGTTTGTTTTCAAACATCGCCGTTTACATTAAATATATAAATATTTTAAAGTAACTATAGTTAAACAATAATTTGTGAGTAAACAGCTTAATTTTATTCGTTAAATAGCCCTAACAAATGCCATACTTGATTTCCAAATTCTCTAGATAAATTCACTCCTCACTTCGTGAGTCGTGAATTTATCGATAATTTGGAAATCACTCGTGGCATTACTTATGATACTTATGTATTCCTCAGATTCCAAATATTCAAATGTGGCTGTGAAACTGGATAATTAACTTTATTGGTGAGATTGTGAAATGTATTGTGTGTACATAGTATGTAAATATTTTTTGTATCAATATGTGAATAAAGTCTACTTTTATGGAATAAAAGTCAAGATTGCAAAATATATAACTATGATGTTTACGTAAATACATACATAGTGTTCTGCCCAAGAGCAGGTCTTTCACTGCAAGCTCAGCATTCTCCACTCTTTCCTTTTTGTATCCGCATACAAACCATTTATAAGTGAATTCTGGGCGTTTCCCTTCTGGTTTTCCTACAAGAAGCTTCCACGCACGTCTTTCATTCTCCATTCGTGCCACATGCCCTACCCATCGCAGTCTACGAGACTTAACTGTTCTTATTATATTTGGCTTCCTATAAAGACCATGTAGTTCACTGTTATGTAGTCTTCTACATTCACCTCTCTGTTCATCTCTCTTTGGTCCAAAAGTTTTGCTAAGAAATTTATTCTCAAATACTCGTAATCTCCTTTTCCTCTTTAAAGTAAGAGTCCATGTTTCGCATCCATATAATATAACTGATAAAATAATAGCTTCTTGCAGGAAACCCAGGGGGGAAACGCCCAGTTGGTAGACCAAGAATAAGGTGGGAGAATAACATTAACTATGATTTGAGGGAAGTAGATTATACAGGGAATGACTGGAAAGCATTAGCTCAGGATAGGGATGTATGGAGAGCTTATGTCCGCGCGGCCATGAACCTACGGGTTCGATAGTGTCAGTGAGTAGTAAGTAAAATAATAGTTTTATACATTTTCAGTTTAATGTCTCTTGAAGGGAGTTGGGACGTCAAGAGTCCCTGTAATTCATAATAGCATGCATTTCCAGAATTGAGCCTATGTTTAATTTCTTAGTGCATCTCATTCCTGTTTGTGATTATTGTTCCTAGGTATTTGAATTCAGCAACTTCCTCAAAATTTCTCTCATTTGTCATTAGCTGTCCATTTCCATTATATAATATATATCTATGTGTGACCATATATTTATTTTTATTGATATTTACTTCCAGTCCCAATTTCTTAGAATTACTCAATTCTTTATATAAATCAAACAATTCATAATTTTCCAGCTTATTCTTCCAATTATATGTCCAAATACATTTGTTAATATATTCAAGTATATTTATCATATCTACAGTTTCCTTTATGGCAACCGAAATTTCATTTATATATACAGGAATCGGTCTTACGCGTATTACGTTTTACATAATCTAATAATTAAGTGAGTTGGTGTTTACTTGATGAAAATCCATATTCATTAATTAAATAAAAATAAAAAGTAGTTTTATTTGATTTTCATATTTATTAAGATATAATTCAGTGACAGCTGTTTCGGTACACTGTACCTTCTTCAGACATGTTAACAAATTATATCTAATAATTGTTGTCTGTGGAAAAAGATGTAAACATACATAACAATGCGCCCCCACTCCATGGCACGACAGGTCTACAAGGTCACTGGCCTACCAACCGGCTTCTGACCTCACATCCACATGTTAATCATAGAGTTAGACTATCATACATCCAATGTATGAGTGTTATGTGGTCAGCATGTCGGATCCCCAGTCGTTATATCTGGTTTCCTCAACCTGGAGCCGCTAGTTATTGTAGCTACCCAAAATTCTCGCGATGCTGGGTGAGTACCGAACCCATAATGGCCGAAATTCCAAGAAAAAACTTCTCCCATGTAGACTCGAACCAGCGCAGGTCCCGTAGCTCTGAGCCAAGGCATCCTAGCCACTCGGCTACGGCGTGGGACAGATAATAACGCATAGTGTGTCTTATTTGCTTCGTTTAACAGAATTTTCTCCTAAATTCTGTTCCTAGATAATTAAATCTATATAGATAGATAATCGGCTGATTAATGTCTTTGACATCGTCCGATTCCTAATAGCCAATTGTGCCGGTCCATCCAATCCCCTGGTTGTAGAAGTTTCTTCTTCATGTGTAAATATATTCCCTGACTCCAGGAGGTTTTAGGTCTTCCTCTGCCTCGTCCTCCCTCAGGTTTCCATTCCAAAACACATTTTGGTAGCCGATCCTCTTCCATTCGCTGGACATGTCCGTACCATCTTGATTGCTGAGTTTTAATCTAAAAAAAGTCTTCAATCTTCACTTCCTCCCTTATAACCGAGTTCCTAATTTTTTTCTCTTCTTCAAATTCTTGCTACCCTTCGTATAAAATCCCTTTCCGTTGCCAAAATATACACATTTGTATATATATATATATATATATATATATATATATATATACCATGTAAATTCCATTTCCTCTTAGCTAAATAAATAATTAACTTACTTGCACTGTCGATTCCGAAGGTACGCGAACTAAAACTCTCCATACATCCCTATCACGAGATAATATTTTACAATCATCCCCTTTATAATGTATCTCCCTCAAATCATGGTTAATGTTATTCTCCCGTTTCATTCTGGGCCTACCTTCTGTTTTTCTACAAGGAGTTTCCATTCCCCATTCGTGCCACATGTCCTGTCAATCGCAGTGTAAACGAGACTTAACTGGCATTATTACAACTGGTTTCTCATATAGCTCACTGTTACGTATTCGTATCCATTCGCCTGTCTGTTCATTTCTATTAGGATCAAAAATGTTCTTCCGATTGAGGTTCTTTCCACTTTTCAGCGGTTGCCCTTTTACCAGCCGGCTGCTGGCCCTTCACATCCACATGTGTCAATCACAGAGGTAGATGATCAACAGCCAGTGTAGGGGTGACATGTGGTTAGCATGTCGAGTCCCCCAGCCGTTATAGCTGGTTCCTCAACCTGGAGCCGCTACTTATTGTAGCTACCCAATTACCTCACGATGCTGGGTGGGCACCGGTCCCATACTGGCCGAAATACCATGAGAAAATTTCTTCCCCCATGGAGACTCGAACCAGCGCAAGTCCCGTAGCTCTGCGCCAAGGCTTCCTACCTTAACCGCTCGGCTACGGCGCGGGACAAAAATGTTCTTAAAAAATTTATTTTCAAATACTCGTAATACTTTATTATGTTTTAAAGTAAGCGCTCATGTTTTGCATCCATATAAATAAATGGAACTGGAAGAATAGCAGTTCTATACAATTTTATATATATACGATTTTTTAGAGAAGTTGGGATACCAAGAGTCACTGTAATGCATAGTATTTTTAGAATTGCTCTTATGCTTAATTTCGTGCTGTATCTCATTCCTGTATGCAACAGTTTTTTTTTAAATATTCGAATTTCAGTGGTCTAATAAATAAAAATCAATGTTTGTTTGTTTGTTCGTATTCTATGCGCGGCCATACCGTTGATCTGATTGTTATGTTCTTTTTAAATGTTCAGGAGATTCCAGGGATGAACATAGGCTATAAGAGAATTGTGATATTCAACCCCTTCACACCTAAAAATCACCATTTGTAGTGAAAAACGTAAAATAAAGTCCCTATTTTGACGCTTAAATAGTTTACGCTGCCTAAACCATAACAAATACACCAAATTAATGTACACAGAATTGAATATTTCACAAAACTCTACAAAAAAGTCCGCGACACAATATGTTTATCTTTTATGGATAACTTACAATAACCATTTTTGTCTTTCACTGACACCAAGAAGATCGGGATAAGTAGATTACCGGGCAAGCGTGCTCTGTCATACCGTTCATCCGATTGAGACGGGGCTTTTTTAAAAATGTTCAGGAGATACCGGGGATGAACATAGGCTATAAGAGAATTATAATACTCAACCCCTTCATCTCTTAAAAACACCCTTTGTAGTAAAACGTGAAATAAAGTCCCTATTTTGACGCTTAAATGGCTTACGCTGCCTAAACCATAACAAATAGGCCTATACCAAATTAATGTACACAGATTTGAACATCTCAGAAAACTCTACGAAAAAGTCCACGACAGCATAAGTTTATCTTCTACGGATAACTCACAATAACCATTTTTGTCTTTCATTGATGACAAGAAGATCGGGATAAGCAGATTCCCGGGCAAGTACATATAACAGCGCACGGTGAACAGACAGGTGAATGGAGAAGACTACATAACAATGAACTAGTTGGTCTTTATAGGAAGCCAGATATAATAAGAACAGTTAAGTCTTGTAGACTGCGATGGGCAGGACATGTTGCATCGTATGGGGAATGAAAGACTTGCATGGAAGCTTCTTGTAGGAAAGCCAAAGGGAAAACGCCCAGTTGGTAGACCAAGAACGAGGTGGGAGAATAACATTAACTATGATTTGAGGGAAGTAGATTATACAGGGAATGATTGGAAAGCATTAGCTCAGGATAGGGATGTATGGAGAGCTTATGTCCGCGCGGCCATGAACCTACGGGTTCCATAGTGCCAGTGAGTAAGTAAGTAATCATTGTCAAGCAATGTCGCGCGGCACCCGCTTTTATAGAAACGGTCTACCATCATAGTGACGCGATAATACAAAAATTTATTCCTTCAGGGAAAAATAACCATAACGCCTAAAATAGGAAGTCCAACAGATTAAATGCCTGATCTTATAATGGGTAATATACGACCATCAATCCCCAACACTCAAGTACACGTGACAACCTATCTCGGCTGATATAACCGTAATCTGCCTTATAGTTGTACTGTACGTTAAAACAAAGTCACAAAGGTATCCTTCCGCAGGCACCTGTGATTGGTGGAGCGATGAAAATATTTGACGCGACATCTGATGAGCGGCCATGTTGATATAACGAAAATCTCCTCCTTGTCATCATCTGACATGCGCAAATGGTGTTATACTTAAATTTATATAAATTTATACTTACTCTTAATAATTGTAATTTTTTCATATGTGACATTGTGTTTAATTACTTTATTATTCTTGTTTGCGATAATTTTGTTCATACATAGTAGACTAGTTACATCATATAAAATGTAGATTTAACAGGGAACTATGTTTTCACCTACGTCGCTGGGAATCGACGTCATCAGGTTCATGTGACCAATGAAATCATACTTACATACGAGCTTCTGTTTATGCTAAACTGACGCCGAAACCAGTAACAAAAGACAGTGTCGATTGTGACAACAACTGTTCGCCAATTTCTGCAAGTCGAGTAAGTACAAAGACCTAGTAACTTTACATGTATAAAAACTTATTTTTTTTTAATTTCATGCCTGCAGGATTTCTTAAACTATACACTGGTCTTTCATTATTAATTAGCATTAGAAAATACGGCCGATATTAAATATGTTTTGGTATGTTGTTAACATAAATGGAACCAAGTATATTTTCACAAAGAAATATATTGGATAATAGAAATGAACAGATAATAACAAATTAGGGAAATTTTGAAGAAGTGGCTGGGCTCAACTGCACTTATACTAGCGCTTCATTTTTCAGTTATATTGTTAAAAACTTCTTCTGTATTTACTAACATTATTTAATATTTTAAACTTTTTCAAACCATTTTTATAACATTATTAGACAATTTTGAAGCATTTATTTAAATATGCAAATCACGATATTACGACGCTGTTAGACAATATTGTGATGCTAACTGCTATTTTCTCCACAGAGTATATTACTTAGTCTATGATTTTTCTATCGCTGTTTTGGGCTATCGCTGGTTGGATCAGCGTTAGGGAGTGATAAGTGTACGCCCATTTTTAATAAACGTTCGGTAACTTTAATATTATTAATATATATATTTTTAACATTGATTTGGGGATTTATTGCAAATATTGGTCATTTAAATTTCATAGCGACGGATAGTAATCGAGGATGATAATCGATATGTCCGATTGTGGGTTATCGCTGGCTCTATAAACTCTGGCGAATGCGCACTGTTATTCTATAGGACTTTGAAAATATTTCACGCTAGTTTATGTACAGTTTTTCCAGTGGCTGAATTCATATACTTACAAAATAATTATAAACAGGAATGTGATGTACAAAGAAATTAAACAGGCTCAATTCTGGAAATGCATGCTATTATACATTACAGGGACTCCTGTCATCCCAACTTCTCTCTAAAAAACTAATATATAAACTATAAAAATATATATATATAACTGTTGATTCTCCCAGATGTATTATATGGATGCAAAAAAATGAACTATTACTTTTAAGGGAGGAGAAAAAATAACGAGTATTTGAGAATAGAGTTCTTGGGAAAAGTTTTTGGATCAAAGAGAGTTGGACAGTCAGGCGAATGGAGGAGATTGCATAACAGTAAGCTACATAATATTTATAGGAAACCAGATAAATAAGAACAGTTAAGTCACGTAGACTGCATTGGATAGGACATGTGGCACGAATGGGGAATGAATGAGGGGCTCGGAAACTCCTCTTGAAACTCCTGTATGAAAAACCAAAGAAGACAGCGCGTAGTAAAGCAAGCCGAGAATGAAGTGGGGAGAATATTAATTATGATTTGACAGAAGTAGATTATTCAGAGGCTGATTTGAAAACATTACCTCAGGATAGGGATATATGGAGAGCTTATGTCCGCGTGGCCATGAACCTACAGGTTCAATAGTGCCTGCGAGTTAGTTATATTGTACATTTTCACTAGCAATAACATTTGAAGGCTACAGAGGGAAAACATGGAATGTCACGAAAACCAAGAATTGAGAAAACTTAATTTTAATACTTCAATAATCCTTGCTTTACACACCATAGAAAAATGGAAGTTAGAATAAAAATGTTAGGGACATAATTTGACTATAATTGGAATTTATGCCACTGTAGAAGGAAAAACGATTCAGAAACCATAGAATTTTATATTTTACAAGAAACCATTGCCGAAGTAAATAAACAAGATTATCTCATATTTTCTGGTGATTTTAATGCAAGAGTCGGAAATCAACCGATAAGAGAATGCATTGGATCAGAAGGAGAACCAACTTACAACAATAATGGTAAACTGCTAATAGATTTTTGCATATTCAATAATTTAAGAATCATACTCATTTAGACACAAGAAAATACACAAATATATTACACATCCAAATTAACTGTTCACGGGCGGAGGGAAGAGTTTTAACGCTAGTGTCGCCGATCTACTGAATCTGTGGAAGGGATGTAGGAGAAAAACTGTACATTTGATCACGTATTGAAATTTTTCAACTTCAAATGCGAGGGGAGAATCTCTAAACAACGTGTGAAAGTTCTTAACATGGTTGTCAAATTAGTCATTTAAGCACGGAACGCTCAAGCGGTCGGATCATTTAAAATCACAGTATTTGTCGTCTCTCTATTACCAGCCTCACAATAAATCCCAAGTGGCAACATGTAATGAGAAGGGCAAGGAAGGGACAGCTCATTCCTAGACGTAACCCCAAAAGTAACAGAGTTGTCAAGTTAGTCATTCTGCCACTGACCGCGCAGAACGACAGATCATTAAAATACATAGTATTTGTCAGCTCTCTACCTGCCAATCAAACAACATGATACAAAGGACAGGAAGTGGCAACATAGTAAGGAATAGAAAGAGAAAGACAGTTTGTTATTTAACATATTTTCCGCCTGCACAAAACACTTGGATGGGTAATATATATACAATTCCCTAGTGATGCTGCAAGCATAGCATGAAAATGCTATGATTGCAGTGAAGGACCTGCCTTCGGGCAGAATTACTGTGGATGGATATATATATATATATATATATATATATATATAATATATATCCAGAATTGAGCCTACGTTAGATTTCTTTGTGTATCTCATTCCTCTTTGTAATAATTAATGTTAATAGCTACTTGAATTATACAGGGGATGACTGTAAAACATTAGCTCAGGATACGGATGTATGGAGATCCTATGTCCTCGCGGCCATGAACCTACGGTTTCGATAGATCCAGTGAGTTAGTTAGTTAGATATTTGAATTCAGCCACCTCTACAAAATTTCCCTCGTTTGTCATTAGCTGTACATTTCCATTAGGCCTATATAATGTATTTCTATGTGTGGAAAAGCGTTTACAAATCAGAAAAAATCAAATTTGAATTTCAGAATGTCGATGCTGGAAGTGCTGAAATGCCCGTTCAGAGAGATGGGCTGCAATGTCGTTTTACCAGCAGATACGATATTCAGACATGCTAACATGTGCAAATATGCAGAATATAGGTGTCCTTACTATAGTCCTTTCATGTGTGAATTCAACAAGGGCAGCAGGAGACAGCTTCTGGAACACTTGAACTCGGATCACTCTCACAACAAAGCCTTTGTGGTATCCCCGTTTCCTACTAGAATCAAGATATCGGAGTAAGTACTATTCCATCTTTCCTCCTATACTGAATGGATTATTTAATTATAGATACCTTAATCTAAACACCATGGCGCGACAAGCCTATACCTTATACGCTCTTAAGAGTGATCGCAACATAAACAAACGCCACTTGTATCCTTCCGCCATTCGCGCCATTATTACTGTCACATTGACAGGGTGCATGTATGAAGTATATAATACATGTGACCGTTGAATGGGGTAGATTACAAGAAAGCTAGTGAGATTTTTCACCGAACTTGTGAAATACATTTAAAATAACGTTTTTGACCACTAGACAAAGGTTTGCCAGACTTGCGTTTTAAAAATTTAGACACAGCAGCAGCAGCAGAATTAACACCTTCCGCCAATTTGTTTCATCAGAATTGATTGAAGCATTGTTCAAAATGCATCACCTATATGTAATAAACTATTTTAACACATTCAGTACCGTAAACCTGTTAAGGCGTTTAAAGAGACCATCGTGTAAGCGGCCGTCGGTCAGTTAACTCGTTTTAGAGCGGGCGCGATCAAACCGCGTTTATATTCGGCGCCTAAATATTGTGTTGGCTTAGTATGTCTTGGAGATCATAGATGGCATGTAAATGTACATTTTCTATTCCCGTTTGACACGTTTAACCTTGGTGAATCCCCTTTTATTTTTAAAATAAACAACACATGGAATTCGTTCACCCAAACTTGCCTCCAGGCTCCAATGCAGTCGTATATGTTTCTCGTTATCGCGCTGTTGTTTGTGCGTGAGTGAAACCATGGCGAAAGAAAAATATCTCACTGAAGAAGAATTAGTGAATATTTTGTATAATGATGATTCAGGTGATGAACTGATTCCTGAATTAGAATATTCACGAAGTGAAAGTGAAGATGAACTTCCACTATTTGAAATTGATACGCCGATATCATGTGATGCCAATCACCCAAGTTATTTCACCGTCAAATCCTACTAGGATATCTCCTTTAGGTATGTACAAAATTTGAATTTTCTAGGACTAATAGTTTGTGAATAATGGTCCATTTCCTGAAGTGCTACAAAAAGGGTAGCTGGGGTATTTAAATGGCTGGCCTGTGGGTTTAAATGCCCTGCTCAGTGCCTGGTACTGAATGTGTTAAGTTGTAATTATTGATTAGGTATATTTAAGAATATTTTCTGTTTCGAATATCATTTTCATTCACGAAGAATAACGAGTATATTCAGAGGACATGTATTTATTTTAATGAAACGAATTTTTCGCACTGTTATTACTTCTACATTGTACGTCGGTGTCCAAAACCAATGACAAGCAAGCAGGTCACGTGGTTTTGTTCTGATGAGGATCACTTTAAGGGCCGCATGCAAATACATTAGTCTCTGGTGAGCTGAGTTTTCCGTGAGCACGTGCAAAGTGTGAATTAGCGAGTCGCTCACTGGTCATGCATGTAAGTAGTTTTTTCATAATATTGACAAGAAATTACCTAGAATTCTCAGCGATAAGACCACTTCCGTTATTTTCGTCTGCTAGAGGAACGCTTTTACGCTTGCGTCCCGCAAATAAAAACGTATGCGACGACGTCTGCGTCGCGCGATATTACGCCGATTCTCCTGTTCTTCCAGTTGAATTCTTTGGTAGACTCTATTAAATTCCTCTTCTCCGCGTATACCGAAAACATGATCGAAGTCTTCAAGGTCCGACATCTTGGATAAAGCAGCATAAGCAGCAAGGTTTCAAAGTCCATCGGTTCCCATCGGGTTGCTCACGATTCGTTCTCTGCAAAGTCACCTCGCCAGGAAGCTTAGGAATTTCGACAATTATTATCGCATGAACAGACTTTTGAGTACGCAAAAAGTCTTTGGAAGCAACTTTCTCAGCAGAGAACGATTTTTACGGTCTAATACATTCATATAATTACTATGGATGGATATATAAACCTCACAATATCACTTTAAATATTAGTGTAATATTGTCCACCGCTGTGGTCTCGAGGTAGCGTGCTGCCTTGTCACGCAGCGGGCCCGGGTTCGATTCCCGGTCGGGACAGTTTTTTTGGGTGAGGTTTTTATCGGGGCTTTTCCTCACCTGTAAGACAAATGTCAGGAAAACTTTAAGGCCCAAACGGTCCCCGAAATCGTGTGACCATCACAATCATCATCATTCATATTCATCTTAGATTAAGCTTAGGATTAGGGACTCACCTGGCGCACCACTATCATCATCACCCGTCATATCATTGGGGCAACGTAACCCCGCCTTCCTGGCGCCCCAACCTCAGAAGAAAGTTACAAGTACGCCATGCCAGGAGAGAACACCAGGAATGTCGAAAGATAAATCTGGGGTATTTGCAAAAAAATATATATATATATAATTAAAACTAAACTTGGCATACAGCAATTAAAAAAAATAAGGTCAAGTTCGTTAACCAGCAAACTCGGTCCGCTGGGTATAGAAGTTCACCTGAAATGAAAATTTAAAAATAGCTCTAGCTATCGCAAGGTTTGAATTTTCACAACGAAATGCAGTGCATAGTATTAAAATAAACCCAGGAAGGTATTCACCAAATATCAGCGATATCCGACTACAAGAAGTAGTTAATCTGAAACCCGAAATCAAACATTTACTCTAGCAACTGACCTGTTTGATCACGTGCCATTTAATTTAATTAACCCTTAAATGGCAAAAGTATCCTACCTGATACATTAATTTAAATTATTCAATATTTTTTATAAAGTAATAGAAAAAAATTAATCATTAGCCAGTAGATATTTAAATTTGTGACAAGTAATAAAAAATATGGAAATAGGAAATAACTTACAGTTATGCATAATTTTTTCACTGCAGTCTGGCCACTTTTAAACAAGCTAGCATCAGAAATTGAGTTTATCTAATTTAACAAAATAAACAATTTATATTACGTAAATCACCAGATTGGATTGAAGCAAGGAGATGCACTATCTCCTCTACTATTTAATTTTGTACTAGAGCATGCCATTAAATCTTTAGCGAATGAGGAAGGCTTACAACTCAATGGTATTAATAAGCTGTTTATGCTGATGATGTTAGTACTATATTTAAATAATAATTTTTGAGAAAACAGCTTAATTTTATTCGTTTAAATAGGCCTAACAAATGTCACTTTTCATTTCCAAATCCTCTAGATAAATTCACGAGTAGCGAAGTGAATTTATCGATAATTTGGAAATCACTCATGGCATTACTTATGAAAAGAACGTACCAGGAGAGAAGTCGATTTGTTAAATTTCTACCATGTAGTATACATTTTTCAGGGTCCTTTATCACACTGGAGAGGACTTCAAGACCCACCAACTCCTCCTACTTGACATGACCCACCAGTGGGTCCACTGGTTGAGAAACGATCTGTATGTATATGATGATCTTGTAGAAGATTACCGGACTATTGTCCGTAGTCTTGAGGCTTATAGTTCCTCGAATTTTCGCCAGAGACTGGGTCCGGCTCCTCAAGGATTATCTTGAGATTGGCAATTTTGTCAACTGCCAGCCCTATTTATACAGTTAACGGCGATATCTTGAGGATTCCGGACGCAGTCTGTGGCGAAACGAAGGGGGAACTATAAGCCTCAAGACCATGGCCAACAGCTCCCAAATCTTCTACAAAATCATCATACTAACTCCTACCGTGAAAGCCTAAGTAAAAGCTGATCTACAGGGTGTTGCAAAAGGACAGGGAGGTGAGGTAGTATATTTAGATATCGCTGGTCCTTAATCATACTTTTTAAGTCCATTTTGTAGAATTCTTGTTACGTTTCTTACGTTTCATGTCCCGTGTCCATATGAATTGTGAAAATGAACAGGAATTCGCATTTCGGTTAAAAATGCTACACAAAACATCGTATTCCTGTTTTATTCTCACAATGCACATGGTCATGTGACATAAAATATTCATTTCATAACAAAAATAATTATAGTACGAGATGCGTTTACAACAATATGGTTCTAGGTCATCGATATGTTTAACGTTTCTTCATTTCTTAATAAGGCACTAATGTCCGGAAATTATGCTTTTTCACACTATGACTAGTTAAGTACAGAGTGATTCAGAAATATGGCTATACGTTTTGTCCCATTTTGTGACGAAAATATTATTATTAAAGGAAATATGATGTTATCATTGGAAAAGGAATCCTTCAAATTACAATAGAACAAAACAAAGCAAATCACGCTTGGCAGGTTGATTTTTGTGGCTAGCGTCGAACGCCTCCACAATTCTCTTCGTTGTTTCTGCATCCGTGCTAATGCGAGGCCTTCCAGGAGGTTTGATTTTCTGCATCCTTCCCGTTTCCAGCAGTCGTTTTCTCCACTTCCCTACAGTTGATGGCTGCAATGCTGCGTTAAACTCACGTCTTGCCCGTCTTGCGGCCTCACGATATCATTAGTATACGTTATTGCCCATGCAGCAATTGTTAATTTACTGTTGCATATTCAATGCCATTTTGACTAATGACGTAAGTTCTACACTGTTTTGTTTTATTCCATTGTTGTAATTTGAATAATTGCCTTTCCAACGGTGATTTTATATTTCCTGCAATGGTAATATTTTCATCACACAACGCGATCAAACGTATAGTCATATTTATGATTCACCCTGTATGTCTCAAGATCAGTGTTAGTTCAAAGAATTTGAAGATGCATTACTTGACAACACCTCACAGGTAGGAAACCTATGATACGGAATGTGGCTGCAAACATGACGGAGCTCCAGCTCACTTCAGTGACAACGTGAGGAGACATTTGGGTACCACGTATCCAGGTCGATGGATTGGCAGAGGGGGGGACTAGTCCCATGGCATCCGAGATCACCTGATCTTAACCCTCTCAACTACTTTTTGTTGGTCGACATGAAACAGTCTATTTATCAGAATCCAGTAGGCGAGTTAAGTATGATTCTTATTGGCCGAATCCTCGCTGCTACAGAAATAATTCAAACGAGGCCGGACGTATTTGAATGTGTGCGCCAATCACTACACCGCCGGTGTACGCTCTGCAATGAAATGAGAGGTGGATATTTTTAAAACTTCGTGTAACTGACAGAATTGTCAAGTGTTGAGTCTTGAAATCTAATTAACGGAACTCTTGAGAAGTTAGCTACTCATAGTGTGAAAACGCATTATTTCCGGACATTAGTACTTTATTTAAAATTATCAACGTATCTCAATATACCACCTCACCTCTGTTGTCGGTGTTTTTTGCAACTACCTATACATGCCTCTTTCCTTTGCCTAATTAAAGTCTGTTTATCAGAATCCAGTAGGCGGGTTAAGTATGATTCTTATTGGCCGAATCCTCGCTGCTACAGAAATAATTCAAACGAGGCCGGACGTATTTGAATGTGTGCGCCAATCACTACACCGCCGGTGTACGCTCTGCAATGAAATGAGAGGTGGATATTATTAAAACTTCGTGTAACTGACAGAATTGTCAAGTATTGAGTCTTGAAATCTAATTAACGGAACTCTTGAGAAGTTAGCTACTCATAGTGTGAAAACGCATTATTTCCGGACATTAGTACTTTATTTAAAATGATCAACATATCTCAATATACCACCTCACCTCTGTTGTCGGTGTTTTTTTGCAACTACCTATACATGCCTCTTTCCTTTGCCTAATTAAAGATGGCGATCCAGACATATGTAGTATGTATTGTTTTGTTTTGTGTGTTTCAGTTATTTAAACAAGACGGATGTGGTCCAAGTGATCAATTCGAACAATTACTTGTTTTTCTGGGCGGGCAGAAACGAGAAACGTAGAGGAATTTCTCATTTTGCTCTCCAATACATTGGCCCAAGGACATGGAGCGAGAGATTTCGATACTCTGTAACCATGAGGACGTTGGATGACAAGCAGACACTCACAGAACATAGCAACACAACACATTATCACGACAACACTTACGAAGTCATGAGGGTCCATAAATGTACTTGGTTCTACAACGACTTCATAAGTATGTGCCTCGATCCGTACGATACTCTTTGGTTAGACATCGACGCGCAGTTTATATCGCTAGATAAAGAAATGCCTGATAAAGAAATACCTGAAAACATTTTCGTCTAGGATGTGTAAAACGTAAGTAGTTATTTAGGTAAACTTTTATCACTCGCCTCATATTCTTCTTCTTTTTTAAACTAGTTTCGGGTCTTCACACTTCAGTTCCATCTTCAGTAATTTTGTGGCCGTTGTTGTCGTCTTGAAGAGCCACCTTACACTCCCTCTGTTGGTAAACTGAAAAACCTCATTTTCCCCGGGAATTTCAAAGTTCATTAATTTCTTCCCTTCGTTTTTTTATGTAGATTTTTTCCCAAACAGTGAGTTCTTTGGATATTTCTATTTGTTTTAATAAGATGCAACTGTAGTGTAAAGTTCCGAAACCAGTTTAAAGAAGAAGAAGAATATGAGGTGAGTGATAAAAATTTACCTAAATAATATAACTCACTGTGAATTCCTAAAAAAATAATATGTAATTATATAAATCTGGGGGCACGCCGTAGCATAGTGGTTAAAGCACTGCGCTACAAGCCGGAAGGTCGAGGGTTCGAGTCCCGGTGAGGATCAGGATTTTTAAACTGACCCAAACATTCTGACGGCACCATGGTCTGGGATCGACTCAGACTCTAACGGAAATGAGTACCAGATACTTGTTCTGGGGGTAAAGACAGCCGTCATGGAGTCCACAGTACTACATCAAATATTTTTTGTCCACAGGACTAATGTCTATAAGCGTATGTAAGCACATTCGTACAATTATGAAAAAATAATTATCATCGGTCCCGCGCCGTAGCCGAGTGGTTAAGGCAAGAAGCCTTGGCGCAGAGCTACGGGACTTGCGCTGGTTCGAGTCTCCATGGGGAAGAAATTCTCTCATGGTATTTCGGCCAGAATGGGACCGGTGTCCATTCATTATCGTGAGGCATTTAGGTAGCTTCAATAAGTAGCGGCTCCAGGTTGAGAACACAAGCTATAACGGCTAGGGGACACGACATGCTGACCAAATGCCATCCTTACACTGGCTTGATGACACGCGGATGTGAGGCCAGCAGCCGTCTGGTAGGCTAAGGGCCTTCTAGGGTTGTCGCGCCAAGAGAAAAAAAAATATCATCGGCAACCTCTTCGCAATAAAGTTTCAACCTATAACAAAAATGTCGATTTAACTTCTTTTCATTCCTGAAGCAATTAAGAATTGACATAGATCATAGCACAAATTGAAGCAACATGCTGTTGAAGGCCTCAATCTCCATCTTGCGGAAATTATCTATACGATCAGTCTCTAAATCCTGTTTCTTGTTCTCCTTCATTCAAAAGTACCCTTTTAACAATACTGAAGTTATATGCTGTCCTATATACTTTGTGCAAGTTCCAAATTATTATTTTTTGTATCTCTCTCTCTCTCTCTCTCTCTCTATATATATATATATATATATATATATATATTTCTTTAATTAATTTCCTTCTGTATTGTCGAATATAGGCCTCTATTTTGTCACTTTTTACAGATCCTATTTGGGTAAGTTGTTTAGAATAAAAAAAAACATAATTTTATAGTATAGGACCCTATTTTGTCACTTTTGAGAGATCCTTTTGGTTAGGTGTTTAGAAAATAAAAAACGTAATTTTAGTATTTGCTCAAATTAGTGGATTGTACAAACAAGCCTGAACTACGACCATAATTTTCCAATTTTTTCTGCAGTTTTTATGGAAACAAAAATAATTGAAAAACTAAAGTCATTGTATATAGTTTGTTCTTGCAATCCATTCAATATATCCAGAAAGCTAATAATTATGCTGTCTCGCGCCGTAGCCGAGTGGTTAAGGCAAGAAGCCTTGCCGCAGAGCTATGGGACTTGCGCTGGTTCGAGTCTCCATGGGGGAAGAAATTTTCTCATGGTATTTCGGCCAGTAAGGGACCGGTGCCCACCCAGCATCGTGAGGTATTTGGGTAGCTACAATAAGTAGCGGCTCCAGGTTGAGAAAACCAGCTATAACGGCTGGGGGACTCGACATGCTGACCACATGCCACCCCAACACTGGCTGATGATCATCTACCTCTGTGATTGACACATGTGGATGTGAGGCCAGCAGCCGGCTGGTAGGCTAGGCCTTCTAGGCCTGTCGCGCCAGTAATAGTAATTATTACGCTGGTAATCAGATATGTACTGTACGTTTCTCACACATATTAGATTATCACTTTAAGTTTATACTCAAGCGTAGTGGTTAAGGCACTGAGCTACAAGCTGGAGGGTCGAGGGTTCAAGTCCCGTTGGGGGTCAGGATTTTTAAACTGACCCAAACCTTCTGGCGGCACCATGGCCCTGAGGTCGACTCAGCCTCTAACTGAAATGAGTACCAGACGCTTGTTCTGGGGTAAAGGCGGCCGTCACGCAGGGCTGACAACCCGGCTGACATAAAGTGCCGATTGTCTAGAAAAAGTGGGAGCCTTAACCTCCTACTACCCCAAGGGCCTCATGGGGCCTGTTGTGGGATCACTCATGTACTAAACAATAACAAATATACTATTGTAATATCCATAATTATGTTAGAAAATATAAGCATGCAACTAATAGGGGTTATTGAAACAAAATTATGTTTAACGATGGAGAATCAGAGGACAAGGATCTTCAATTATGTAGTTGTACATTTTATGATTGGACATGTGTACATTATGCAGAAATATGCTAAAATCATTTGAATGCAAGATTATGTACTCATCTTTCAATATTATTTTTATCAATTTGTACTGATGCTTATGTATTCCTCGGATTCCAAATATCCAAATTTGGCTGTGAAACTAGATAATTAACATTAATGGTGACTTGTGTATTACGTATACATGAAAATAATATGTACATTGTATGTAAATAAATTGTTTGTTATTATATGTGAATAAAGCCTGTTTTCTGCAAATTGGTTGATTTAGTGAAATAAATGTTATGGAATTAAAGTTAAGATTAGGTGCTGCACCTTATTTTTTTTTTTTTGTTACTACAATGCTCAAATTAGCTTGTCTTCCAAATAAAACATTAAATAAATGCCCCTAACTGTGTTTTAGTTGCACCTTTTTTCAATGCTAGAACTTTTTGGCGCTTTTTAAGCCTTTTTTGTCTCTTAGCAGCATTTTATTCCTAAAATAATGTGTGTGTATATATATATATATATATACTGAACAATTTTAACAATTGTAGCTTTCATGAAAACGGAACGAGCCAACAGGTTTAATCCCTGGATGATGATCATGATATTAATTTCTTCAAATACGCTTTCAATGGTGGATCAGTCCACATCACATAACTTCCACTTCTGTGCAGTCCCATTAGACTATTCCTTTTAAAACAGTTTGCGCCTCATCGCACCACAGTTATACGAAAGCTATTGTATAAGCAAGAGAGGTTGTTGAGTGCATGAACAAATGTTTCAGTTCAAAATAATATTTGGTAAGTGAAGTCTGCTGTTTTCCTGAGTTACCAGTGTACGGTATGCCGAAACCAAAAGTGAACTCCTACAAACGTGATATTATTTAACAGTTAATGCAGATGGAATTCAGAGTGACGGATCTGTTATGAGGTGCATTCTTTGTGTATTTCTATAACAATTGGTGAAAAAATACCAACGCAATCGTATTACGCAGCATACAGATAGTGCAAAACACGTAAAAAATAAGATACTACGAAGCAGGAAAGGTTTATAGGTCGTCTCTACCTTAAAAGACTTCCGAATTAGATGTATGTACCTCTCGCACTCCTATGTCCTGTTATTAGCTTCATCCTTTTCTACTCCCGCGATGTTGCCAATTTAAAAAAATGCAAAAGTGATGAATTTAATAAAATGATGATATGCTCGTATAGAGAATTTTCCGCTCTTTCTGAATGTATGAATTTAAAGTCTTAAGTAATTAATAGTTTTGACAAATACATTATTTTGGCGCGAATCTATATTTTTGCAGACAAAAACCACGCGATTGGTACAAAACTAGTGATAATGATAGATTAAGAATTTTTTTGTGGGTTGCCTGATGTTTATGGATTACACTGTCTTTCCCTGGACAATAATTTTTACAAAAGAAGGGAGCTATTAATTTGTATTAAATACTTGTTAAAAATTATCGGATGGTAACAAAAACGTTATGTAGCGAGAATATTTTTTTATTGACTGTATGTTGGTGACAAAGCGAGAAGACGTGTTTATAAATGTCTCGAGTAGTTTTTAAACAAACCAGACCTCGGTATCATTGCGCATTCATACTTTATCGCAGTTTAAAGTTTTACTTAGGTGTCCCTTTTCATTTGCAATCGCGTTTGACTCTGCACTTCCTCAGGTTCAGAGCTCAGTGTTGTGATAATTGTTGAGTGAAGTTTAACTGTGAGTGGCTCTCGATTGTCTTTGGTTCATGTGTTTTTCATAAAATTGTTTAATTTCATACTTATTACTATTGTATTATATTAATTATGAATATAGAAGCTAAGCGACGTAGTATTGGCAAACTGCATAGTAAAGAACGGAATATAGTTTTGAACATATTTAATTATTTTTTTAAAGAAAACGAACGTTACCCTGGCAGTTAAACAGACACCAGAAACTACCGGGTGTTCGGAAAGTTTAATGTATAGAATAAGAAAGGAACAAACGTATGGAATTCATTATAGAAATAACAAAATTTTACAATTTTTAACACTGCAAAAATACAATCTAGAGTGTGTGTCCGGGATTTGTAATACAAAAAATCCGGTCTAAATCCAAAATTTGAAAATTCAGTTTTCCAAGGCTAAACTCTTGGAGATTTAAAAAAAGTCGAAATTTTGAAAACTGCAAAAATACAATCTAGAGGGTTTGCCCGAGGCCTAATAATGCAAAAAAATCCATAATTTCAAAACTGAGTTTTCCTATGCTATAGTGTAGGAGTTTTACCCAAAAATCTCGAGTTTTTAGAAATTTTGAAAACTGCAAAATTATAATCTAGATTGTGTTTGCAGAATGTATAATGCAAAAAAAAATCCGTTCTTAATCCAAAATTTCAAATTTGTTTTCCATGGCTATAATCATGGAGTTATTCCCAACAATGGCACAGTTTTAGAAAATTTTAAAACAGCAAAAATACAATCTGGAGGGTGTGGCGGGGATTCATAATGCAAAATATTCGGTCTAAATCCAAAATTTGAAAATTGACTTTTCCAAGGCTTTGTTTTTGAATTTTTTTTTTCAAAAAATGACAAAATTTTAGAAATTTTCTAACTGCAAAAATACAATCTAGAGGGTGTGCCCGGGACATTATAATGCAAAAAATCCGGTCTAAATCCAAAATTGAGTTGTCCTAGGCCATAGTCTAGGAGTTTTTTTTGTCAAAAATGTCAAGATTTAAAAATTTTGAAAACTGCAAAATTACAACCTAGATGAGCGTGTGCAAAAAATCCGTTCTAAATCCAAAATTAATGTTGTCTTCCAAGGCTATATTCTTGGGAGTTTTTCCCAGAAATGTCATTTTCCAAATTTGAAAAACTGCAAAAATACAATCTACAGGGAGTGTCCGAGATGTCAAATGCAAAAAATCCGGTCTAATCCAAAATTTCAAAATTCAGTTTTCCTAGTCTATGGTCTAGGAGATTTTCCCCAAAAAATGTCAAGATTATAAACATTTTCAAAACTGCAAAATTACAATCCAGATGGTGCGTGGGGGATTAATAATAAAAAAATATCCGTTCTAAATCCAAAAATTGTAATTGTTTTTTTCCAAGGCTGTAGTCATGGTATTCTTGCAAAAAAATGTCAAAATCTTGAAATTTCAGAAACTGCAAAAATACAATCTAGACCGGGATGTCTAATGCCAAATTACCCGGTCTAAATTCTAAATATCAAAATTTAGATTTCCAAGGCTGTAGTCTTCCAGTTTTTACAAAAATGTTAACATTTTTGGAATTTCAAAAACTGCAAAAAGAACAATCTAGAGGGTGTGTCCGGGATTTCTAATGCAAAAAATCCGGTCTAAATCCAAAATTACAATCTATATGGTGCATGGGGGAATTATAATGCAAAAAATCCGCTCTAAATCTAAAATTTCAAAATTGAGTTTTCCAAGGCTACAGTCTTGCTGTTTTTTCAAAATTTTCGAAATTTAAAAAACTGCAAAAATACAATCTAGAGGGCGAGACCGGGATTTATAATGTAAAAAAAAATCCGTTCTAAAAACTAAATTTCAAAATTGAGTTTTGCATGGCTACAATCTAGATGGCGCGTGTTTTTTCCAAAATTGTCAACATTTTGGAAATTTCAAAAACACGCAAAAATACAATCTAGATGGTGTGTCCAGGAATTCTATTGCAAAAAAATCTGGTCAAATTTAAAAATTGGGTTTTCGGAGGTTATAGTCTTGGTACTTTACCAAAAATGTCAACATTTTCGAAATTTCAAAAACTGCTAAAATACAATCCAAAGGGCGTGTCCGGGATTTCTAATACAAAATATCCGATATAAATCCAAAATTTGAAAATTGAGTTTTTCAAAGCTTGGTGTTCCAAAAAAAGTAAAAATTTTCGAAATTTCAAAAACTGTAATAATACAATCTAGAGGGTGTGTCCGGGATCTCTAATGCAAAAAATCTCGTCTAAACCCAAAATTGATTTCTCCAAGCTTGTAGTCTTGGTGTTATTCCAAAATTGTCAAAGTTTTCGAAATTTCAAAACTACCAAAATACACTCTAGAGTGTGTGTCCCGGTATTTCTAATGCAAAAAAACCCGGTTTAAATACAAAATTTGAAAATTGAGTTTTCCAAGGTTATAATTCTGGTGTTTTTCCAAAATTTTCGAAATTTCAAAAACTGAAAAAATACAATCTACAGGCTGAGTCCGGGATTTGTAATGCGGAAAGCCGGGCTAAATTCAAAATTTCAAAATCGAATATTCCACGGATATAATCCTGGTGTTTTTTTTTTTTCCAAAAAATTTCAAAATTTACGAAATTTCAAAAAGTGAACAAATACAATCTAGAGGGTGTATCCGGGATTTCTAAAGCAAAAAAACGGGTCGAAATGCAAAATTGAGTTTTCCGAGGCATTTCTCTTCAATGTTTTTCGAAAAAAATGTCAAAAGTTTCGAAACTGCTAAAATGCAATCTAGAGGTTGTGTCCGAGATTTCTAATGTATAAAATCCCGTCTAAATCGAAAATTGAAAAGTTTTCCAAGTTGGCGTTATTCCAAAAAAAGTCAAAGTTTTCGAAATAAAAGAACTTCTAAAATACACTCTAGATTGTGTGTCCGGGATTTCTAATGCAAAAAAAAAAAAACAGGTCTAAATCCTAAATTTCAAAATTGAATTTTCCTAGGCTGTAATACTGGTGTTTTTTCCAAAAATGTCAAAATATTCGAAATTTCAAAATAAAATCTAGAGGGTGTGTCCAGGATATCTAATGCGAAAATCAGGTCTAAATCCACAATTTCGAAGTTGAGTTTTCCAATGCTATAGACTGTATTTTTCCAAAAAATGTCAAAATTTTCGAAATTTCAAAAACTGCTAAAATACAATCTAGAGGGTGTGTCCGGAAAATCTAATGCAAAAAATCGGGTCGAAATGCCAAAATTGAGTTTTCCAAGGCTATATAGTCTTGGTATTTTACCAAAAAATGTCAAAACTTTTGGACATTAAAAAAACTGCTAAAATACAGAAGAGCACAGGGTTAGCGGAAAGGCGCTCGGTGACCGGAAAAGGGCTCGCTGGGAGGAGAAGCCTCGGTGAGCGGAAACGCTCTGGGACATGGGACAAAAGCGCTGCAAGAGCGGAAAAGCGTCGGTGGGCAGAAAAGCACTCGTTTGGACGGAGATGGAAAGTCTCCCGGAGATCGAAAATGCTCTAGGTGGGCGGAAAAGTGCTCGTTGAGCGGAATACGCTCGGTGAGCAAAAAACCAATCGGTGGGCGGTAAATCGTTGGTGAACGGAAAAGCGCTCGGGGAGCTGAAAAGCTCTCTGTAAGAGGAGTAGCGCTCATGGAGCTGAAAATCTGTCAGTGAGCGGAAAACTTCTTTTACGCTTTAATGTTTTGACGCTTTTCCGCTTTCGTATTCGTCATTCTTATTATTACAATTATTATTTATTTATATTCAATTCCCCTATTTATCATTTCAATATTTTTGGTGATGTATTTTAGCATTGACCAATCGCATTTCAATGAATTTTGATTTACAACCAATCACAGTCGTTCGTTATACACCTTAATTTTATCACATTAAAATCAAGCTCCTGCTTTTAATAATTCTGAATAGGTTCACATATTATTTTGCAGTGACTGACTCTCTAAGAAGTACGTTGAATATAACAATGTGTATATTAATAAGATGCATTCAACAAACAAATTAATTACTAGGAAAGTTGCATAGAACGCCAGCAAAGAAGAAACCTAAACGAGTGAGCAAACAAAAAAATGCCAGATTAATGAAGTACGATGCAATAGTACAAAGCGGAGTCCGCCGCATCGTTCATTCCTTGTTCTTTGAGAACATACCACCAACACTAAATATAATATTAAGCAAGGTAAATAGTGATGATGCGCTACCAAATTTTTCGAGGTCTACTTTAAATAGATTTCTTCATGATATAGGGTTTGAATATGTAAGCAGGGCCAACAAATGCGCCCTTATTCAAAGGGATGATATAATCAGGTGGCGTCATAAATATCTCAAAGATTTAAACAAATTTAGGAGCGAAGGGAAATAAATTTTTTATACAAATGAGTCTTGGGTAAACATAGGTCCACACCGTGACAAAAGATAGAAAGATACCAAAATTAAAAATGCTCGTGAAGCAGCAATTGAGGGTGTTTGTACTGGTCTCAGGCCACCTAGGGTTCGTAGGGTCAAGGTTGCGTTGGTTCATGCAGGGAATGAAAATGGGTTCGTTAATGGTGCAGAGTTTACATTTCTGTGCCAAAAGAACACGGCAGACATCCACGGTGAAATGACAGGTGAAGTGTATGAAAAGTGGTTCGCCGAGTATTTGATGCCCAATGTTCCTGAAGGATCTGTGATGGTATTAGACAATACCGGCTATCATAGTCGAAAAAGCGAAACGTTTGCCTACAACTTCCAGGTGAAAAGATAAGATTATAGAGTGGTTCAATAAAAGAAAATCCCTTTTGAAAGTGATATGTTAAAACGGGAGCTTCTTTTATTGTGACTCAAAACAGGGGCATATGTGATAAATGCATAATTGATCAGATGGCTTAAATCAGCCGGAAAACATGTTCTTCGCTTGCCACCATACCACTGCGAACTTAATCCTATCGAAATGGTTATGGGCACAAGTGAAGAACTATATAAAAATTAAAAACCTCTCATTCAAAAAAACAAGAAATGAGAAATTTAATTTCAGCTGCACACCAACACGTGACAGTACACAATTGGGCAAACTACTTGGACCATAAATAAAGTAAAGTAAAGTGATCCCACTACAGGCCTCAGGAGGCCCTTGGGGTAGTAGGAGGTTAAGGCTCCCACTTTTCTTGACAATCGGCACTTTATGTCAGCCCTGCGTGACGGCCGCCTTTACCCCAGAACAAGCGTCTGGTACTCATTTCAGTTAGAGGCTGAGTCGACGACCCCAGGGCCATAATGCCGCCAGAAGGTTTGGGTCAGTTTAAAAAAATACCTGACCCCACCGGGACTCGACCTTCCGGCTTGTAGCGCAGTGCCTTAACAACTACGTACTACGGCGTGCCCCACTACTTGGACCATACAAAGAAAATTGAAAGTGAACTCTGGAAAGTAGACGAGATTCAAGATGGCAATGCCCCATTTGGTCATCAACATCGTCATCTTCTTCTTCTTCTCCTTCCTCCTTCCATGCATCGCCCACTGGTTCCGATTTCGGCTAAACCTGGACCATCCAGAGACACGGAGGAATTTTATGGAAAGGAATAACACCAGTACCAGAGGATTGTGGACAGGCTTGATGGTGTGTAACGATATTTTAAGTATTACTTTCCTAATATTATTATATTCGTGAACAATTCTAATATTATAAAATCTTTAATATTATTGTATTCGTTAAAAATGTTAATATTATAAAAATTATTAAATATAACTTCTCATACTATTATATTCTTAAAAAATTAAAATGTCCCGCGCCGTAGCCGAGTGGTTAAGGCAGGAAGCCTTGGCGCAGAGCTACGGGACTTGCGCTGGTTCGAGTCTCCATGGGGAAAGAAATTTTCTCATGGTATTTCGACCAGTATGGGACCGGTGCCTACCCAGCATCGTGAGGCATTTGGGTAGCTACAATAAGTAGCGGCTCTCCGGTTCAGGAAAACAGCTATAACGGCTGGGGGACTCGACATGCTTGACCACATGTCACCCTAAAACTGGCTGATGATCATCTACCTCTGTGATTGACACCATGTGGATTGTGAGGGCAGCAGCCGGCTGGTAGGCTAAGGGCCTTCTAAGCCTGTCGCGCCATGGAGTCAAAAAATTAAAATAAATTATATGTTTAAAGTGATTATAATTTCAATATTTGTTTATGTAGGATATTTCTTGATATAGCCGATATTATAAATTTAATTTATTACAAATATAATTAGCCTATATCATAATTAATTATAATTTAGGATAATTTATTATTTTCCCTTGTATTATAATGTTGTTCATTTTAAATCCTCGCCATGAGCTTTTTGGCGTTTTAATTCGTAGGCCTAAATACTTCTATTGTCATTCAATCAATAGGCATAAGGTGAACTTACATGAAAATAACAGAGATATCGCGACATTTCACTCAAGTTTTAAGAGTTTTGACAGATGTGTTCCTTGCCTCGCACATCTTTGTCCTGCAGTAGATCTGGCATCAGCGCGCTCCATTTAACGTGTACGTCTTTATAGATAGAGACGAACTATAGTACGCCATTGGCGAAGCGCTGGCTTCTTGAAGTTCAATAAATGAAAAATATATTTTTTAATGATACAGCAAAGATATTTTGTGGCGCGTTGTATTCATCTTTCCAAAACTTAACAACCCTATTATGAAAGCATATTTGGAGAAAATACTTGGAAGTCTGTCCCAGATGAAAATCAAACCTTCAACCTCTGAATGAAGAAAAAATTAAAACAGATCAGTGAAGTAGTAGGTGAAACCCAGTACATTTTATATTACAAGAAACCACAGATGGACAGTTGCGATATTCGAACTTTTTGAGATACGTCCTAAATTTTAGTTGTTGAATAATATCTGCTTTAACAGTTTTCTGGACGTTGGGATTTCAAGAACCTAATGTTTTGCGACCCCTTACTCAGACTTTTTAATAATTGACAAAAATGACTTGAATTTTGTGTCGTGAGTTACTTGATGTAAGTAGTTTTGGTACTATTTAATGATTGTTTAAATAGAAAATTGCACCTTTTTTCTGCTAAATTTAAAGTCCTTTTTTTTTGCACTCTTTTCCACTAAAATTTTTCACCTAAAATTCCTAGCTCTAGTAATTACATGTACCGCGCCTTAGCCGAGTGGTTAAGGCAGGAAGCCTTGGCGCAGAGCTACGGGACTTGCGCTGGTTCGAGTCTCCATGGTGGAAGAAATGTTCCCATTGTATTTCGGCCAGTTTGGGACCGGTGCCCACCCAGCATCGTGAGGCATTTGGATAGCTACAAGAAGTAGCGGCTCCAGGTTGAGAAAACCAGCTATAACGGCTGGGGGACTCGACATTCTGATCACATGTCACCCCTACACTGGCTGATGATCATCCACCTCGGTGATTGACACATGTGGATGTGAGGTCAGCAGCCGGTTTGGCATGCTAAGGGCCTGCTAGGCCTATCGCGACACAAGTATATATAAATATAGTAATTACATATGTTTTCCTTGATATTATCTTTCGTAAAACCGAAAATGTTGGCGATTCACATCAATTTACATCTTACATATTTTACCCATCACTACATAATATGTATAAATATAATTTATTGGAAATATTACTGCTCGGGACCCAGCTCCGTGTGTCTGAAAGGATTTGCTGACTCAGCTATTAGTATATGAGAAGCATAGAAGTGTACCTCCTCCCACTCCCCACACTTCTCCCCGCAAACACACAGAGCTTGGTCTCGAGCTGTACATATTTTTACATAAAATGGTCTTCACATGTAAATTTACATTTTTGTGTTCAGTGCTAGGAAAACAGGTAAAATTTTGTGTATGATTTGTTCTCAACTCAGTTCGGAGGTCAGATGATTGACAGGTCATAGTCATATCGCTGTATCACTAGTCAATCCTGCCCTACAATGGCTACCTCTCAATGTAAACCGTTTATTGGTTTTCTAGGGGAAAAAAATAGATGGAATATACCCCAATTAAACACAATGCAAACATTCATTAAGAATTTTCTTGCAAAACTTTAATCTCATTTTTATTTCGTATCTTACAATCACCAGGACGTCCACTCAAAAGACTTCTGGATGGTGTTTCTCTTGAGGCCGAAACAGGTCAACAAATGGCCTAAATTCGTGAATGTACTATGATGATGATGATCTTACAAAATCGAAACAAATATTAATACAAGTTAGCCTCTTCCATCCCCTCACCATGAGGAGTGAGTGTTAGGGTAAGTGAGAGGTTTCATAGTTTCTACTAATTCTATCAGGATATGGTGATCAATTACACCCTAATGTTGTTAAAAATAAAAATTACTCTTCTAAAATCGAATAAAAATTAAGAATATAAAAACAATATTTTTCCATGGCTTTGAATTTTGGGGTGGAGTGAGGAATATCAGGAATTTTGACTTAATAGTATTCGTGATAACTGCATATCTACTCTAAGAATGGAAGATAGTAGATCACCAAGAAAATTCTTATATTATTTTCCGAGATGAAAAAGAGATATCGGACGTGTTCAGAAGAGACGGTCTTATAGTCTCTCTTGTTTAACTTTACGAAAAATTTGTGGAATGAGACTCTCGCACTCGCACCAGTGTTGTCGGCTTTTCTTCACCAGATGTTAATAGGTACGGGGGAAGAGGAAAACTGACAACAGGGTGGGTTCTTTCTTTTGTATCTGGACTAAAGAGGCCAACGATTTACCCTTGTATTGTCCACAGACGAAGAGAATGAAAGCAGTAGGTATTTCATACGTCATGAGTGTTCCTTTATTCTCAGATAGTATGTCATTGTATCGGTTGCAATTCCCTGTGCCCCCTTCGTCCCGTGCTTTCATTCTCTTCGTCTGTGGACTATATCTCCATCTCTCTCTCCCTCTCTCTCTGCCAAGTTAAACCAGCTATACAATAGATGTATTAGTGAAAACGGAACAGACAATCGATGCCCAAACAGGAAGTGAAGAAGAAGAAAATAAATAAATGTGAGTGAAGCTTCATTTATAGAAGTCACTATACTTTGACTCTGTATCTATATTTGTAAAAAGATTCTATAGCTATCATGCTCGCCCCTGGTTTTCGAGGTCTGTAGGTTCAAAACCTTGCCGAGATTGATGGAATTGTTTTTTTTAGGGCGTAACAAATCCTTCAAAAGATAAGCACAGCTGTGGGCTCAGTGATTTACGGCTCACATAACAAACTCAAGCCTGAAATAAGACGCCTCTGATCAAATGGTTACATTATTTATCCCCCAGCTTTGAATTGCGACGCTACTGACCTCAAAATGCTTTGGGAACCTAATTAGGGATGCAACAAGGATTTGCATTTACTTTAAAACCTTATTGTGTGATTCAATATAATTTGATTTAATTTTATTAATAGGACTTAATTCTGATAAAATTGAAAATAAATATGTAGATTATTATTACAATATATTATTGTTATTATTGTTACTATTATCAACATTTTAACAATAAACCAGCACAAATACAAATAAATATTTGAACAAATATAGATATACACTATACTAATTATAAACAGTTAAAGATACAATAAATGTAGCAATGTAAATGTCATGTACAAACAACATTTTATAGGGTAATAAACAATAATGATACAATATTAATAATAATATAAATATGATACATTATACGGGAAACACCAATTAATATATATACCTTATCCACCGCTGTGGGTCTCGAGGGGTAGCGTGCTGCCTTTTCACGCAGCGGGCCCGGGTTCGATCCCGGTCGGGGCAGTTTTTCTGGGTGAGGTTTTTATCGGGGTTTTTCCTCACCTGTTAAGACAAATGTCAGGAAAACTTTAAGGCCCAAACGGTCCCCGAAAATCATATGGCCATCATCATCATGATCATTATTATCATCATCATCATCCTTCACCGGTGGTGGAAAGCAACGGGAAGCTACCAACACCTACACAATTCCCTAGTAAAAGCTGCAAGCATAGCATGAAAATGCTATGATTGCAGTGAAGGACCTGCCTTCGGGCAGAATTACTATGGATGGACACTGGATAATAATGAAGTCGAGTTTAGAGCAAATATAAATTTAGATTTCTTTTAAAAGATGTCAATGTTCCGGCAGCCCCTTATTTCTTGTGGTAGGGAATTCCAGTTGCGAGAAGTGAAGATGGTATATGACATGGAGTGATGTGATGTCCTATGTTGCGGTATATTAAGTAAGAGACTATGTTGTGATCTTGGTGTTTAAGTTATGGTTTGAGGATAGATACTGGAAACGGGATGATAAATAATTGGGAATCGAGGTATGTAGGATCTTAAATAGGAGAATTAGACAGTGCGATTTTCTTCTCTCTTTTAGATGTAGCCATGACAATTCGTGGAATAATGGAGAAATGTGATCGGTATTTTCGAACATTAAATATGAATCTGATACACATATTATGGACACGCTGCAGTTTTGTCCGACAATCCGTCACTTATGTCAGTTTAGGTAGAACGTCACAGTAGTCAAAATGCGGCATCAATAAAGTTTGGATTAAAATTCTTTTAAGAGTTGTAGGAAGAAAATATTTAAGTCGCTTTAGGGAATGCATTATGGAGAAGATCCTTTCAGATGTTTTTTTTTGTTTACTTGCTCATGCCATTTTAAATTAGAATCTAAGTAAAATCCCAAGTTTTTTAACGACGTCGGTATAAGGAATTTGTTCATTATCTAATGTGACAGCCGGCATATTGCCATTGTTTATGAAGTGTAATAGCCTTGGATGTTCGATAATTATTGCTTGGCGTTTTGTTTACATTTAGTTTCAGCCCCATATTGTCTGGACCATAAAGATATATGTCTGAGGCCAGTGTTTACTTTGTCAATATATTCATTAATTTGTCAGACCTAAAGTGTGTGTAAATCTGTAGGTCGTCGGCCGTAAAGATGATGCTTGCAGTTTTGTAGTTTCTTGGTCACGTCATTAATTATAAATCGAGAAGAGAAGAGGAGCGAGGACGCCCGCCTGAGGTACCCCCTTTCCTCACCAAGCGCCAGGAAGAAAAGTGCGATTGATTAACAGAACCTGATTGCTGACGATTAGTGAGGTACGATTCTAAACCAATCAAGGCAGTTTTCCGACAGATGCCAGTGTCTTTAGTCTCGCCTAGCATTAAGTCTATATCTACTGTGTCAAAGGCTTTGCTGTAGTCGAGTAGGACATATTGCGGTGAGTTTGCTTTGTGCCTTTGACTCTCTTATGGTCCTCTACAATGTCAAGTAGTGCAGTACTTGTATGATGTCCTGTTCTAAAACCAGACTGATGCTTATCAAGTAAGTCGTGTGTGATGAGGTAGTCTGTTAACTGTGAGTGTATTATGTGTTCCAGTGCTTTAGATAAACAGGGAAGAATACTAATTCGTCTATAATCATCGAGTGTTGTGGGAGTGTGTTGATTTCGGTGTAGGACGAACTAGAGCCATTTTCCAGAGTCTGGGATAGGTCCCGGTCAAATGTATTATATAATGGAAATGGGCAACTAATGACAAATGAAGGAAATTTTGAAGAAGTGGCTTATTTCAAGTATATACGAACAATAATTACAAATAGTAATGAGATACACAAAACAATTAACCATTGGATCGATTCTGGAAATGCATGATATTATGCATTACAGAGACTCTTGTCTTCCCAGCTCCTTTCAAAAATGTTAAATTGAAAGTATATAAAAACAGTTATTCACCCAGTTACATTATATGGGTGCGAAACCTGGACTCTTACTTTAGGGAGGAAAGTAAATTACGAAAACTTGAAAATAAAGTTCATAGGAAAATTTTCGGACCAAAAACAAATGAACAGACAGTGAATTGAGAAACTACATAATAGTGAGCTACATGATATGTTTAAGAAACCAGATATAATAAAGAAAACAATTACGTCTCGTAGGCTGCGATGGGCAGGACATGTGGCACGTATGGGGACGAAAGAGGTGAATAGAAACTTCTGGTAGGAAAACCAGAGGGAAAACGTCCAGTTGGTAGACCAAGAATGAGATGGGAGAATGACATCCATGATTTGTGGGAAGTAGGTTATACAGGGGGATGATTGGAAAACAACTCAGGATAGGGATGTATGGAGAGCTTATGTCCGCGCGGCCATGAACCTATGGGTTCGAGGAGAGGCCAGTGAGTTAGTTATTATTATTATTATTATTATTAGTAGTAGTAGTAGTAGTATTAGTAGTAGTAGTAGTAGTAGTTAGTAGTAGTAGTATAGTAGTAGTAGTAATTGCTATTATTGAAAATTTGATAAATACAGTCACGCGAAAAGGAAATTAATATTAAATATTCAATAGTAGGTTATATAAGGTATAATAATTTAAATTTGTATGGCCATGTATGCCGACTGCAGGAAGAAAGGTTACCCAGAAAAATATTGGAATGGTGTCCATCTGGAAGAAGAAAGAAAGGAAGACCTCGAAACTCGTGAATACATGAAATAAGAACTGGAATGAGAACAAGAGGACTGGGAAGACATGGAGTGGATGGATAGGGACGAGTGGAGAAAGAAAATAAAACTTTAGGCACAGAAAAATGTGCAAACGTACAAAAACCGTGTTATAACAAAATATTACTAGTATGATCATTATTATTAGTAAAGTAAAGTGATCCCACAACAGGCCCGGAGGCCCTTGGGTAGTAGGAGGTTAAGGCTCCCCCTTTTTCCAGACAATCGGCACTTTATGTGTCAGCCGGATTGTCCAGCCCTGCGTGACGGCCGCCTTTTACCCCAGAACAAGCGTCTGGTACTCATTTTTCGTTAGAGGCTGAGTTCGACCCCAAGGCCATAGTGCCGCCAGAGGGTTTGCGTCAGTTTAAAAATCCATGAACATTATTATTATTATTATTATTATTATTATTATTACTATTATTATTGTTTATATCATTAATACTATTATTTTAATATTTGTTATTTCATTATCAGCTGCATATTGTGTAGCCTATGCCAATTACTGTATGTAATAAAGTTGTGGATAATTCATAACTGCCCTCCATGGTATCTTTACCTTGTCGTGGTGGAGTGGCTTGTGTGCTTAAATGATCCTGAGAGCTATGCCGGCGGTAGCATTGCTGCCGATAGGGTTACCCATGCCGGACTGGTCGAAGGTGATAAGCCAGACGAAATAAGTACCTTGGTCGAAAGAGTGACGATCTTTCACCGTAAAAATACAAACCGTCAAGAAATGCGGACATGGGTTCAACTGGGGTAAAATTTTCCGGAGGTCAAATAGTCCCCCATTCGGTTCTCCGGGCGGGGACTACTTCAGGGAACCCATGCCAAAGGCTCAAACACAGGGACATGTTCCTAGGAACATGGAATGTTAGGACTTTATACAATAGCGGGGCACTAGAGATATTAACGCGGGAATTGGATAAATCGCCCTTGGATATAGTCGCTTTACAGGAAGTTAGGTGGCCAGGAGAAGGTAGTCAGGAATCAGGAAGCTTTGCATTATACTATGGGGGTGCAGAAAGACCTGCATTTGGAACGGGTTTTTTAGTCAGAAGGAGGATCCTATCCGCTATCCGAGATATTAAGTTTGTTAGTGATAGGATATCATACATAATTCTAAAGGGTAAACGACATGATTTTATAATTGTAAATGTACATGCCCCCACAGAAGATAAAGATGACAAGATCAAGGATGAGTTCTATGAAGAATTAGAATGCTTATTTGATAGCCTTTCACGATATCATATGAAAATTGTCTTAGGAGATTTTAATGCAAAAGTGGGGCGGGAAGATATATTCAAACCAACAATAGGCAAATTCAGTCTTCATGAAGATAGTAACGACAACGGGGTTAGATTAGTCACATTTGCCACATCAAAGAATCTCATTGTTAAGAGCACAACATTTCAGCATAAGGATATTCATAAATACACCTGGACGTCCCCAGATGGAGAAACTCGGAACCAGATAGATCATGTATTAGTGGATAAACGCTGGCACAGTAGCATCATCGATGTTAAATCAGTTAGAGGGACAGACTGCAATTCGGATCATCATCTGGTCAGAGTGAAAATCAGACAACGGCTATCGCTTATGAGAGGAACAAACGCTAAAGATGATTCTGTAAAATATGAATTAAAAAACTTGAAAAATGATGAAATGCGGCAAGAATACCAAATCAAAATTGCTAATAGATTTGAAGTACTGGGAATCTTCAGATGACAATGTGGCAAACGAAGAAGAAACTGATATAAATAAAGAATGGGAGGCTATAAGAGATACTATTAAATTGTCAGCATCAGAAAGCATTGGTTGTTTAAAAAAGAGGCAAAACAAGAAATGGTTTGATGAGGAATGTGCCGACATCGTAAAGAAAAGAAAGCTAGCAAAAATGAAATGGTTACACGAGCCAAATGAGGTAAATTTAGAGCAATTGGGTAGTGTTAGACGGGAAACCACCAAGTTACTAAAGAGTAAGAAGAGGGAATATTTGAGAGAGAAGATTAATGATCTTGAAATGAATGCAAAAAATAGGAACATTAGAGAATTATATCAGGGAATTAGTATAGAGAAGAAAGGGTTTCAGGCTAGAACAAACATAATTCGGAATGAAAATGGGGATATGATTGCAGATTCCAAGGAGTATATTAAATAGATGGAAAAGTTATTTTTAATCAGCTATTAAATGTACATACAGAACAGGACATTGAGGAGGATAAGTTACAGACAGCAGAAATGCTAGTCGCAGAGCCAAGTGCATTAGAGGTTGAAATGGCAATTGAAAAATTGAAGATGTATAAAGCATCAGGTTCACAGATGAGATCCCAGCAGAACTGATAAAATCAGGGGGAGAAAAATTGATGGACAAGATACGCTGGTTGCTTACTATGATTTGGGAAAAAGAAGCTCTTCCAGATGAATGGAAGGAATCAATTATCGTACCAATTTATAAGAAAGGAGATAAAACTGATTGCAACAACTATAGGGGCATCTCATTACTTTCAACTTCGTACAAAATTCTAACAAATATATTAGTAAGCAGACTTACTCCCTATATTGATGACATTCTAGGAGATCATCAATGTGCATTTAGAAGAAACAGGTCTACAACAGATCAGATTTTTAGTATAAGACAGATTTTAGAAAAGAAATGGGAATATAATGGTACTGTACATCAACTATATGTAGACTTCAAAAAAGCATATGATTCAATTAAGAGGGAGAAGTTATATAGTATCCTGCTGGAGTTCGGAATTCCTAAAAAGTTAGTTAGACTTATACGAATGTGTCTAAATGGCTCAATGAGTAGGGTGCGTGTAGGCAAACAGTTTTCAGACACTTTTGAAATCCAGAATGGGTTGAAGCAAGGAGATGCCACTATCTCCTCTACTATTTAATTTTGTACTAGAGCATGCCATTAAATCTTTAGAGAATGAGGAAGGCCTACAACTGAATGGTATTAATAAGCTGTTAGTTTATGCTGATGATGTAGTACTACTGGCCGATAGCGAGGAGATACTAAAGGCCAACACGCACACACTATTGAGTAACACTAAGAAATTAGGACTGGAAGTAAATATCAGTAAAACTAAATATATGGTCACACGTAGAAATACATTATATAATGGAAATGGACAGCTAATGACAAATGAGGGAAATTTTGAGGAATTGGCTGAATTCAAATACCTAGGAACAATAATCACAAATAGGAATGAGATGCACAAAGAAATTATACATAGGCTCAATTCTGGAAATGCATGCTATTATGCATTGCAGAGACTTTTGATGTCCCAACTCCTTTCAAAAAATGTTAAGCTGAAAATATATAAAACTATTATTCTACCAGTTATATTATATGGGTGCGAAACATGGACTCTTACTTTAAGGGAGGAAAGGAGATTACGAGTATTTGAGAATAAAGTTCTTAGGAAAATTTTTGGACCAAAGAGAGATGAACAGACAGGTGAATGGAGAAGACTACATAACAATGAACTACATGGTCTTTATAGGAAGCCAGATATAATAAGAACAGTTAAGTCCCGTAGACTGCGATGGGCAGGACATGTTGCGCGTATGGGGAATGAAAGACGTGCATGGAAACTTCTTGTAGGAAAGCCAGAAGGAAAACGCCCAGTTGGTAGACCAAGAATGAGGTGGGAGAGAGAACAACATTAACTATGATTTGAGGGAAGTAGATTATACAGGGAATGATTGGAAAGCATTAGCTCAGGATAGGGATGTATGGAGAGCTTATGTCCGTGCGGCCATGAACCTACGGGTTCGATAGTGCCAGTGAGTAAGTAAGTAAGTAAGTATAAAATTCATAACTGTTATTATATGTATAATTTAATCCTGTTGAAAGTGAGAATAGAAGGACATTAAGGTCTTAACTACATCAGGTTAAAATCAATAAACTACAGACCTTGCAAAGGTGAACATGGACGAATTATATATAAATTCCTTCATCCACTGTAATTCTGTCCGAGAGCAGGTCTTTCACTGCAATCATAGCATTTTCATAGTATGCTTTGTAGCTTTACTAGGGAATTATAGGTGTGGTAGCTTCCCGTTGCTTTCCACACCGATTGAAGGGTGATGATGATAACGATAAGGATGATGATAGTGGTCGGATGATTTTCGGGGAACGTAAGGCTTCCTGACATTTGTCTTACAGGTGAGGGAAAAAACCCGAAAAAAACCTCACCCAGAGCTTGTCCCGACCGGGAATCGAACTCGGGACCGCTGCGTGACAAGGCAGCACGCTAGAAGTCGTTTCATCAAGTTGAAGCAGGGCGTCAGATGCGCAGAAGACCAGTTTCATCCCCTTGACTTGCGGGTAGTCTACGGTACAGGCATACACATTCAATTCTAAAATAGTGTACTGTTAGTCTAAAAGATATTCGTTTTCGTGAGCTTACTTCTAAAACCTCCGAAGGCTAATTTCAAGATAGCATAACAACTTTTTTTGACTTGTTTATTATCTTGTAATTATGTCAAGAAACAAGAGCAAGAGAACTGGAGAACATCGAGTAGATGAAAATCTGTATAAAAATAAAATAATGTATTATTTTTAATTTAAACATTTAAAATATGACATTAAAAAACATTAGTTACAAAACTTATAAATAAATGTTAAAAAATGTTTTATGCTTTTTTGAAATTTTTGTTAAATTAGACTTGCGCGGTTTTAGAAATATCAGCTGATGTATTTGCGGTGTTAAGTGAATATTTTTCGTATCTACAAGATCGTAGAACCCCTCCAATTCCCTACCTCTTCATAAGTAATGCCACAAGTGATTTCCAAATTATCGATAAATTCACGACTCACGAAGTGAGGAGTGAATATTTGAAATTTCGAAATCAAGAGGTGGCATTTGTTAGGACTATTTAACGGAATAAAATTAAGCTGTTTACTCACAAATCATTATTCTAAATATAGTTATTTTAAAATATTTATATATTAAATGTAAACGGCGATGTTTCAAAATAAATGAGAAACGATTGGTACGCTTCATTTGCTTCTTTTGGTTCGTCACTGCAACCAGATCATATTATTTATTGCCATAGGAACGCAATATTGTAAGAATGCACTCTAGTGGAGAAAAAATGAAACACATCAAACTGTATATTAATTCATTTCTGATGTCTTATGATGTAAATATGACAATTATATTTTTATGGATTCATTATCTGGGGAAATAAAATACATTTAAGAAAGTGCAAACAGTGGTTTTCTTTTCTTTCGGTGGTATAATCAATTGCTACAAATGTTTTTATATTAACTCCCGCATGCGGTATGTGTTGACATTCATGCACTGTATATACAATCTGTTAGCCGTATTTCTTAGTGAATCAGTCAATGCAAAATAATGCTATGACCTATTCAGAATGTTAAAAAGGAGGTGCTTTTCTTTATTATGATAAACTTTAGTTGGTAAATTCTAGGCGAAACATGACTGTGATTAGTTGTAAATCAAAAATCATTGTAACGTGATTGGTTCATTGACTCCCATTTGGGGCATGAGTTAAATAGTCTCTAATTAACTAACTGACAAAAACATCTCACTAATAGTATTTCTAACAATTAATAATTTGTTATTCATTTATTTAATAAAAATTGTATTATGATTTATCAGTATTTCTAACCTTAATATCTTATTACTTTCTCTGTCATTTTTTTTCATGTATAGTAGGTTGGACCTGTTCTTGTGTATATATTTTTATTAGGTTTAATTTTAAGCATCTTCAACTCTATTGCATTATTGTATGTATTTACCCCGTTCGTCCCGCGTGGGTACACGGCTGCTCTGTATCGGGAGTTTCTTAACTAAGGCAATTTAGATACGCACACATATCAACAAGTGATATGTGGTTAGCACATCCCGTCAAAGGAACATCTAATAGACAACTAAGGTATTACTGGATGGATGAAGGGCGGATAAATGTTGAACAGAAGCCTTTTATTCAGACTTGAGGTTCTTTTATGAACCTGAAATATTTTAACAAAAAAATAAATACAATCCATATCTGAACACAAGCAAACTTTATTATTGTCAAATGAACCATGGACAATAACATATTAAATTTTGGAAACAATTGGAAAGTAGTTTGTGAGAAAATTGACAATACTTTTAACAAAATGGATTTTTTATTTTAATTTGTTTCTTATATTTTAAATTACTCGTAAAAAAAATATCTAAAAAGTTAACCAAAGTGTCATTATGTTCAGGAAGACTTGTTTCATTAGTGACATAATTTTCATACACATAACTAAGAATAAGCTGAAAAAAAATATTTTTGTATGCCATATTTTTAAACCAAATTGCAAGGAAATTAGTACCGGGTACATAGTTATTATGATTCATTTCCTACTCAGGGTTAATATTTTCAAACCATGATTTTGCAGATACGGACAAGCCTGCTGATAGGGATCGTTTCCCCAAGACCCTACGTTTACCTGCGCGAGCTTTGTAGGTATGCATCTTCCTTAGTGGAACGGTCTCTACCTCAAGACCACAGCGGTGGACTATGTAAATATAATAGAAGAATTCAAATACCTAGGAACAATAATCACAAATAAGAATGAGATGCACAAAGAAATTAAACATAGGCTCAATTCTGGAAATGCTAGGACAGGAGTAAATTTAACTTTTTTTCCTCAACATTTTTTAGGCCTGGCGGGAAATACCTCGACGATATTCAGACTATACCCTTGATGCCACAACTCCTTTCAAAAAAGTTATAAAAAAATTATTCTACCAGTTCTATGGATGCGAAACATGGACTCTTGCTTTAAGGGAGGAAAGTAGAATACGAGTATTTGAGAATAAAGTTCTTATGAAATTTTAGGACCCAGGAGAGATGAACAGACAGGTGAATGGAGAAGACTACATAACAGTGAACTACATGGTATGTATAGGAAGCCAGGTATAATAAGAACAGTCTCGCAGATTGTGATGGGCAGGACATGTGGCACGGATGAGGAATGAAAGACGTGCATGGAGTTTTCTTGTAGGAAAACCAGAAGGAAAACGCCCAGTTGGTATACCAAGAATAAGGTGGGATAATAAGTATGATTTGAGGGAAGTAGATTATACAGGGGATGATTGGAAAACATTAGCTCAGTATATGGATGTATGGAGAGTCATGTCCGTGCGGCCATGAAACCTACGGGTTCAATAGTGCCAGTGAGTTAGTTTAATATGGGCAAAAATACGAAATAGACACCAATGGGGTAAACTCTTCCGGATGGTACATCTTTGTCTTACATCACTGACATTAATGTATTCCTTCAGGGAAAATAAGCATAGCTAGATAGATCATCGGTTGATTAATGTCTCTGACATCGTCTGATTCCTAATAGCCAGTTTTGTCGGTCCATCCAATCTCCTGGTTGTATATGTTTCTCCTTCATATATAAACATATTCCCTGACTCCAGGAGTTTAGGTCTTCCTCTGCTTCGTCTTCCCTCAGGTTTCCACATTCCAAAACAGATTTTGGTAGTCGATTCTCTTCCATTCGCTGGACATGTCCGTACCATCTTAATTGCTGAGATTTAATATAATCTACCCTCTGGCGGCACTATGGCCCTAGAGTCGACTCAGCCTCTAATGAAAATGAGTACCCGACGCTTGTTCTGGGGGCAAAGGGGGCCGTCACGCAGGGTTGACAACCCGGCTGACATAAAGTGCAGATGTCTAGAAAAAGTGGGAGGCCTTAACCTCTTACTACCCCAAGGGCCTCCGGGCCTGTTGCGGGATCACTTTACTTTTTTTTTAAAATAATTAAAAAATAGTGTCTTCAATATTCATTTTCTCCCTTAATAACTGAGTTCCTAATTTTTTTCTCTTCTTGAAATTCTTGCGGCCCTTCGTATAAAATCCATTTCCGTTGTCAAAAGGTACTTATTTGTTTTTGTTGTTAATGGCCAAAGTTCTGCTCCATAAGTAATTATGTTTTTAACAATTGTATGATATATATACATTTTATTTTTATTACTTATATTTTTTATCCCACAATATTCCATTGAGGCAAACAATTGCAAATTTTCCTTTATTATTTCTATTTCTTATTTCCTCTTCATAACTGCCATTTTTATTTATTTTAATTCCTAAATATGTGATCTCACTACAAGATTTTATTGTTTCTCCAGTCTCCAAAATTAAATTTGTTCTGGTTCACCAATTGATAATTTTTTTTTTTTCATGTTCAAATTTAATCCCCATTTTTCATATTCTTCTATTAATTTTCTAGTCATATATTCTAAATCTTCATAATCTTGTTGCAATTAACAATTGAGGAAAATAAGCATAAAACCTAAAATACTTTAGATGCATGAAACTAATGATGAGTACTGTACGACCATCAACCCCCAAACACTCAAATGTACACGAGACAACCTGTCTCGGCTGATGGTAACACCAGACAACAGTGTGGATTGTGGAGGTGCGACAAACAACAGTTCGCCAATTTCTGCCAGTCGAGTAAGTACCAAAGACCTAATAACTTTCATTATAAAACACTTTCTTTTTTAAACTTGATGCATGCAGGATTCCTTAAAAATGTACCACCCGGTCTTTCATTAGTAATTAGCATTTCCAAAAATACGGTTGATATTAATATGTTTTGGTATATGGTAACATTAAATCATCCAGGGATTAAGCCTGTTGGCTCGTTCCGGTTTCATGAAAGCTAGAATTGTTAAAATTGTTCAGACTATCTTCTGTGTAGGCGTCCAACATTTCTCCTTCCGCGCGGTTTATAATTTAGCAATAATTTTGGAAATCCTTCCTTCTGGCATTCTATCAATATGTTTTTTCCAGTCGTTCCTATGTTTAATTATTCGGTCTGCAAGTTTGAAAATATTTAGTTCCTTTCTTGTATCTTCATTTCTTTTCTTATCCAGCAGAGTATATCCTGCAATATTTCTTAAAAATCGCATTTCAGCTGCTTCCAATCATTGTTCTTGTCTTTTAGTGATCGTCCAACATTCTGATCCATACATCATTACAGGAACACCCATTACTTTATAAAATTTAATTTTTGTTTTTTCTTTTCTTGAGTTTTTAAGTGTTCTTTTAATAGTGTCACACATTAGATTAAATTTATTTATTTTGTCATTAATATCTTCAATTTTAAAACATATGATAAACTGAAACCTAGATATTTTAAAAATGTTCACTTGCTCTAAAATTTTATTATCAATTTACTATTTTTGTTTCTTAAGGTATCATGTCATTTAAATGCTTAAAATTTTAGTTTTAGTCTCTTTGAAACTTTTAAATTGTAATTGGCACTTATTTTTTCCAATTAAAAATAGCTCTTTGTAGATCATCTTCTGAACTGGAAATCATTACTTGATCATCAGCAAATAATATTGTATCCAACAGTTTATTATTTATTTTAAAATGTGTATTTAAATCAATCTGCCACTTTAACATAATTTCATCTATATATAAATTAAAAAAGAGAAGGGTGATAAAGGACACCCTGTCTGACACCACGATTTATTGTTACCATTTTTGATGTTTAGATTTAAAACCCCTGTCTATTACAATTTTATTATTTACATATAAATTTTGCATAGCCTTAATCAAATGTTGTGGAATACCTTCATTTGCCATTATATCCCATAATTTTATTTATATTACCATATCAAAAGCTTTTTCATAGTCTATAAATCCTATATATGTTGCGATGTTAAATTCTATATGCTTTTCAAACATAAATGTAACCAAGTATATTTTCACAAAGAAATATATATATGATTAGTTAATAACAAATTTAGGGAAAATTTGAAAGAAGTGTCTGAATTCAAAATATCTTACAAAATAATTATAAACCAGGGATGTGATGCACAAATAAATTAAATATAAGCTTAATTCTGGAAAATGCACTGGGACACTTGTCATCCCAACTTTTTAAAACATTAAACTATATATATATATATATATATATATATTTATATATATATGTTATAATTAAATGTTTAAACATTGAGCAATGCAAGCTTAATATGGTATGATAGAAAAATAAATGCCTGGACGGGATTCGAACCCGGATCTCTGAGTCTGTACCTCAGTGTGATATTCATTACAACCACCAGGCGAATCCAATTCAAACATTTATTTTTCTATTATGTATGTATTATATTCTCCATTATTACTAAATGTCTATATAAGAAAAATAAATGTTTGAATTGGATTCGCCTGCTGTTGTAATGGATATCACACTGAGGTACAGACTCAGAGATCCGGGTTGGAAATCCCGTCCAGGCATTTATTTTTCTTATACCATTATATATATATATATATAACTTATTTTTTCAGATGATATTATATGGATGCAAACATGGACTATTACTTTAAGGGGAGGAGTAAAAATTACGATTATTGGAGAATAAGTTCTTAAGAAAATTTTTTGATCAAAAAAAATTTGGTCAGACAGGCGAATGGAGAGAGCAGGATGGAATAACAGTAAGCTACATGATATTCATAGAAAACCAGATAGAATAAGAGAAACAGTTAAGTCTCGTAAACTGCGATGGGCAGGATATGTGGCAAGGAATGGGGAATGAAAGAAGGGTTCGGAAACTCTTTGTAGGAAAACCAGAGAGAACGCGCGTAGTAAGCCGACAATGAGGTGGAGAATAACATTAATCATATTGAGGAAGTAGATTATATAGAGCTAGAGGCTGATTGAAAAATTAATCGGGATAGGGATTATGAGAGCTTATGTTTGCGATCATGAACTACAGGTCGATAGTGCTGCGAGTTAGTATATTGTAATTTTCATAGTAATAACATTTGAAGGTACAGAGGAAAACTGGACCGTCACGAAAACAAGAATGAGAAAACTTAATTTTAATATTCGAAAAAAAGTTGGAAATCATATAACAAGGGATTTACTATTAAAAAGGTTTAGCAAGGTTGCAGTTTATCTTCAAACTCTATCTATCTATCTTTAGGTTTTTAAGTGCTGCCGTCTTCTGTGCCAACTCCAAAGCCTATTTAAAATTATCTCGAAAGAAGTACTAAGAGGCTGGAGGAAAAAATGTCAAAAAATGGGCTACCCACCCAAATACACATGTATATCCTAAATTTTGCAGATGACCAGGTCTTATGCACAAGTCCACGATGACTAGAACATATGGCTAAAAAATAAAGAAAAATATGAAAAATGGGACTATATAAACATGAGAAACTAAACACCTGTGTATAGGAGAAGAAATGGAAATATAATTTTCAACAATGAAGAAGAACTAAAAGCTAGGATTGATGCCACTTATTAGAGAACAAAATTAGACCATCAGGTGATAACCAGTGGAAATTAAAACTAGAATCGCACAAACAAAACAAGCATAAAGTCTTTAAACTCTGTTGGTGGAGCAAAAATATACAAAAAATAGAAAATACAAATATATCAAACCAGAATCAGAGATTTTTAACATATGGTGCTGAAGTCTGCAAATTTCTACCAGGGGAATGAAAAGAATTTTCGTACAGAAATGGAGTTTAAGAAGATCAGCTGGAAAATCTAGAATGGTAGAATACGAATAAAGCAATAAGTAAAATTATGGGTGAACAACGGAGCGGCATCATAGGCATATAGAAAAGAAAAGTTACAGTGTTTGTGGCCATATCAAAAGAATGCCAGAGCAAAGATTGCCTAAAATGTTATGGAAGGACTCCATGGAAAGGAGGAAGAGAGGAAGCCGAAGAAAACTTGGATAGAAGGCGTACGAGTAGCTGTGAAACAGAGGAAGGGGGAAGATCAATGGCTGGACAGAGAGGAATGCGTTTGGTTTCTGAGACGGCGGCGGCGCCATGATAGGATGATGGTGCTAATTGAATAATCCTTGTTCTACCACCAAGTAAATTAAAACACTTATTTCGCTGGGGCTTCCACGATTGTCGCTGTCTATTTGTTTAGTTCTGATGGGGTTATGGTCATGTACTTTCTTTACAACTCTAAAACTACTGGTAAATCCGTGGTTCCTGATCACGCCGACATATCTCTGTTGCATCCCTATCCAGAGCTAATATTTTCGAATCCTCCCCTGTATAATCTACTTCCTCTATTCATGTTTAGTTTTATTCTCTACCTCATTCTGGTCACCAACTGGGCGTTTATCCTGGTTTCCTACAAGCAGCATCTCTTATTGCCATCGTGCCGCATGTCTGCCCATAGCGACTACGAGATTAATGTTTTATTATATCAGGCTTCTATAAAGACCATGTAGTGTAGCTCAATGTAGTGTATTAATTCATTGTCATTCATCTTTTTGGTCCACTAATTCTCCTACTAATTTATTCTCAAATACAATATTTTTTCCTCCCTGAAGTAGAGTATAAAGAATGTTTCTTTTTTTTGTTAGTTGGGATTACAATAAAGTTTATTTAATTTTGAGAATATAGTTTTATAAGAGTAAAAATACCCTGAGGAAATCGAATTTGTTCAAAAGAAATATAATTTACGTAGTTTGCATTATTTCGCCATTTTCCTATTTACGCATGATCTTACACAAATCTGCATGTGCTTTGCACATGTCTGACTGATAAATTGTAACTGTCACCCAATCATTACGCAGGTAGAAATGCAAGTGAGGAAGAACAAACCAGGCTATATTTGAGTGGCTGGCCTTCAAACTGTATTTTCTCAACTTATTTTTTTAAACTCTCGCCAAGCAGGACATTCCTGTCCCGCGATCTGGGAATTTTACAGGAACACGATCGTGTATCGAAACGATTTAATCCTGGATCAAATACAAAAATTAGCTACCTCAAATCATGGCTGTATTTCCTACTATGTCATCTTGTCCACCGCTGTGGTCTCGAGGTAGCGTGCTGCCTTGTCACGCAGCGGGTCGGGTTCGATCCCCGGTGGGGTCAGTTTTTCTGGGTGAGTTTTTATCGGGGTTTTTCCTCCACGTAAGGACAAATGTCAGGGAAAATTTTAGGGGCCCAAACGGTCCCCGAAATATATGGCCATCATAATTATCACATCATCTATCCTTCACCGGTTTTACGAAAGCAACGGGAAGTATAGCTACCACAACTACAATTCCCTAGTAAAGCTGCAAAGCATAGCATGAATGTTGGACGATCACTAAAAGACAAGAACAAAGATTGGAAGCAGCAGAGATGCGATTTTAAGAAATATAGCAGGATATACTTCTGCTGGATAAGGAAAAGAAATGAAAGATCTAAGGAAGGAACTAATATTTTTCAAACTTACAGACGGAATACTTAAATATAGGAACGACTGGAAAGAACATATTGATAGAAGCCAGAAGTCCAAATTATTTCTTAATTGAAATCGCGTTGAAGGAGAAACGTTGGTCGCCCACACAGAAGATGGTCTGAACATTTTAAACCAATTCTAGCTTTCATGAAACCGGAACGAGCCAACCAGGCTTAATCCCTGGAAGATGATGATGATTGCATAGCATGAAAATGCTGATTGCTATGACGGACCTGCCTTTGGGCAGAATTACGAAGGATGGATGTCATTCTTGGCCTACTTACTGGAATCTTCTTCACTTCACGGGCCAGGCATAAATTGCCTGTTCCGCCTCACAGTTGTTCTGTCCATCTTTTCATGGCCTTCCGTTCATTCCATGAACCTCTTGGCTTGTAGTTGATGCTGCTCTTGGTAATCTTGTTACATTCATTCTTTCCACATGTGTAAACCACTTCTCTCATATTCATACTGGAAATTTTTCTCTAATTTGTCGTGTTTCCATGCCCCTCTTCCATTCCTCATTCGTACCACAAGTCATGTCTACCGCAGTCTACGATACTTTAATGTTCTTTTATATCTGGCTTCCTATAAAGATCGTGTTGTAGCTCTGTTATGTGAGCCAATACAATAATAATAATAATAATAATAATAATATGTTATCACGGCCCTTTGATATCAAGGATTTATTTAGAGTGGATCATTGTAGCTCTGGAAATTATACAAATTTAAATTAGTCCTGTCGGCAACAAAGATATTATAGTTAGAGCAAGGATTTTTATGAAATTTCACGTTTTTAAAGTATTAGCCAGAGAGCAGAGACAAAAGTATCTTTACATTTTATTGATCTGTAGAATCAAATAAGACCAATTTTTTTTTTCGTATTTCATGATAATTATGGGCAAAATGTCGATATTTAGTAAAATTCTTCATATTTCTTCATCTTCAATATTTTGAATAAAATTATAATAATTGGGAAAAATGTTTAAGTGACTGTAGCTTTGAAACTTTTTGACATTGTAATATGATAGACATGTGACAATTCCTCAATTTCCCATATGAACAAGATAAATAGATATGATAAAAGAAAATAATTAATAAAGAGACATGGAATGAACAAGTGGAAGCTTTTTTCCGTAACTACAGAACAAGAAAATTAATTAGTAGACACAACACTCATCATCATTATCGTGACAGCTGCCGCCGTCTTCAGAAAACCAAACGCCATTCCTGTCTGTCCATTCATTGATATTCCTCCAATCCTCTGATATTCATAGCCGCTTCTTCACCTTCTATCCAAGCTTTCTTTGGTCTTCCTCTCTTCCTCCTTCCCATTGGGATCCTTCCATAGCAATTTTAGTCAAAACGTTGCTTGTGTCATTCTTTTAACATGTCCATACCACTGTAATATTTTATTTTCTATAATATCTATGATGTCCGGCTCCATTTGTACGCCATAATTGTCTCTTATTTCTTTATTTCGTATTCTATCCATTCTAGTATTTTCCAGCTGTTTTTCGAAAAACATCCATTTCTGTATTCAACATTCTTTTCACTTCCCTAGAAGGAATGTGCCAAACTTCAGCACCATATGTTAAAACGCTCTGAACTATGGTTTGATATATTTTTAATTTTATATCTTTTGTAATATTTTGCCCCACCAGAGTTAGAAGCATTTATTGCTTGTTTTGTTAGAATAATAACCACCTACTCTTTCTATCAGGTAGCAATCAGTACCTTTTTGCTACCTAATTCAGTCCTTTATTTGTGAATGGATTACAGTATTTAAATGTAGGGAAGGACTTCTGCTGCTAAACTTGAAGCTGTGCTCAGAAATAAGGTCTTGCTCCACAGTTAATGAAATTAGTAAAGTTCTTGTACGTAAGGCCAATATTATTCTCATTTACATCAAACTATCAAATGTAGCGCAGTATATGTTTGCTCCCATAACATCATATGGTATCGAGCGTACTTTTTGATCGTACGAAACAATTCTGGGGGCACGCCGTAGCGTAGCGGTTAAGGCACTGAGCTACAAGCCGGAGGGTCGAGGGTTCAAGTCCCGTTGGGGTCAGGATTTTTAAACTGGACCAAACCCTCTGGCGGCACTATGGCCCTGGGGTCGACTCAGCCTCTAACGGAAATGAGTACCAGGCGCTTGTTCTGGGGGTAAAGGCGGCCGTTCACGCAGGGCTGACAACCCGGCTGACATAAAGTGCCGATTGTCTAGAAAAAGTAGGAGCCCTAACCTCCTACTACCCCACGGGCCTCCGGGTCTGTTGTGGATCACTTTACTTTTTGGGGCACGCCGTAGCGTAGTGGTTAAGGCACTGCGCTACAAGCCGGAAGGTCGAGGGTTCGAGTCCCGGTGGGTCAGGATTTTTAAACTGACCCAAACCTTCTGGCGGCAACTATGACCCTGGGGTCGACTCAGCCTCTAACTGAAATGAGTACCAGACGCTTGTTCTGGGGTAAAGGCGGCCGTCACGCAGGGCTGACAACCCGGCTGACATCAAGTGCCGATTGTCAAGAAAAGTGGGAGCCTTAACCTCCTACTACCCCAAGGGCCTCCTGAGGCCTGTAGTGGGAACACTTTTACCTTTACCTTTACGAAACAATTCTGACAGACAGGGGTTTTAAACATATATAAAGTGTATAAAAAAGCTCCTAACTGTGTATTATGAACAGAATTGATAATTTGGATTGATCAAAGCACAAGTATCCCAAGACTAGATACTCTGCTCGGCCAGTTTCCTGAAAAAAAGTGATTGTTAAAATAATTCTAACTACATTTCACCATGTTCATATGTGTAGTTTATAGGGTTAAAAATAATTTCAATTGCAAAGAGAGTTTTGAAACACTCCCTATAGTTATTTGTGGATTAATTAATTTAAAACATCCTGTTTCTCCAAATATAACATACAGGACTTGGGTCTATTTGTGTTCTGATTCATCCAATTTAATGTTTAAATATAAAATTATGGAATATTCACCTGAAAGGTCCGTCTCCTCAACTTAATTATTTAACTGTAAGCGCTTTCGGGACTTGTGCCATCATCCGGCAGGATTCAAAACTGGTGTTTCACTGAAGATCTGGTAGAGGGGGTTACAATGTATTGGGTTCGTTTTCGTTTATCAGACTGTCGTTGTTGTGAGCTGCTTTCATGATTTCCAGTACGTTTACCTTCGCTGGATTATTTTCTCTATGCATTATTGTTAGGGTGTTTTCAACATTTAACATGCGATGTCCTTCATGGATAACGTGTTATGCATAGCTTGACTTTCCTTCTGCGTGAATAGTCATCGAAAATGTTTTAACATCAGATTTAAAAAGACATTTTGAGACTATCTTCACTTTTATTCCCTATTTCATATAAAGATCACTTATGACCCTCCTCCCCTTCCAGTAGTCACGGCCAATTTTCTTCAAGATCCTGCGTGAGTTTTATTCCAATTCACTCTGCCAAAGCCTTTTCCAGTCAACAAATACCCCATTGAACTTCTTTATCCTGTTTCTATATATTTTTCTCCTATTGTTCGAATCGATCCAATTGCATCTCTCGTACCCTTTTCCCTTCCTGAAGCCAGACTGTTCTTTTTCCAATTCGCTTTCCATCGTAGAACACAAACGTCGATTCAGTATTGATAGGAGAATCTTGGCAGAGTGTGATATCAAGCTGATAGTCCTGAACTCCTTATATTTTTTAGCATTATTTTTCTCCAGTATTGGTATTAACGCTCTCTCAGTCAATTCTTTGGGTCATTCACCTTCTTTATATATCTTGTTACATAAAAGCAAGAATTTCCTTCGCCCAAGCATTTAAAAAATTCAATGGGGATTCCATCTACCCCTGTTACTTTCCCATTTTTTCATTTTCCTTAATTGCTAGTTCAACTTCTTTCTTTTCTTCAGAATTGAAAATCTTCTTTCATCTTCTGATGCATCTTCTTCATTTCCTATATCCAAGTTAGCCGGGCGATTTATTGGCTCATATAGCTCTTCTACATACTTCTCTCTTTCTCCCACGTAATACATAATTCCCTGTTTGTCTGTTACTTCTTCATGATTTTCGTTCTCAGTCAGCCACATCGCTTTCCTTCTCTTCTTTCCATAGTCCAAGCATTGAACTTTTCTGGTACATTAAATCATACTTTCCTTTCCTCACCAGATTCTCTAGTTCTTCACATTTCTGCTTCATCCACTCTTCCCTTGCCATGTCAGTTTCTCTTCTAAGCTCGTTGTTTAGTTTCTTGTAGTTTCTTGTTTAGTTCTTCTAGTTCCATTTTATTCTTCTTCAACCTTCCAAACGTCATTTTCTTCTTTCTTTTCTTTCTTCCTTTCTTCCACCTTCTCCAACGTTTTTTCTGTGACCCCCAAGGTTTCTTAATATTCTTGCTCTCTTTGTATCCTATCGTTTCCTCTGCAGCTGTCTGTATAGAGGTTTTCAAATGACTCCAGTGTTCCTTGGTACTACCGGGGATGAGATTTCCAAGTTAGAGGCTTTCTCATGAAAATGATGTTGGAATGTTCTCCTTTCCCTCTTCAGTTTTAATTTTCTCCAAGTCAAACTTCTTTGTTGCCTGTCTTCCTCTTATCTTCTTTAGGCAAATATATTACCTCGTCGCCTATTAGTAAGACATGGTCTGAATTGAGTATCTGCTCCTGGTAAGGGTCGTCCGCATTTTTCAAGCCAATTTGGAATCTTTTCTGTATCAGTATGTAGTCGGTCTGGGATCGTTTGTTGTCCATAGGGCTGATCCACGTGTATCTTCTTCTTCTATGCTGTTGGAACATTATATTTCCAATTATAATTGAATTTCTTTTGCAGAAAACTCACCAGTGATTCGCCTTTCTCATTCCTTTTTCCCAATCCATATCTTCCAACTGTACTTCTCCAACTACAGGTACTTGAATTCAGCCACGTCTTCAAAATTTCCCTCATTTGTTATTAGCTGTCCATTTTCCATTAGGCCTATCTAATGTAATTCTATGTGTGAAAAAACGTTTATAAATTAGAAAAATCAAAATTTGTGGTAATGTTGAATTTCAGAATGTCGAAGCTGGAAGTGCTGAAATGCCCGTTCAAAGAGATAGGCTGTAATGTCGTTTCACACCAGCAGATGAAATATTCAGACACGCTGATATGTGCAATTATGGAGAATACCAGTGTCCCTACTATAGCCCTTTCGTATGTGACTTCTACAAGGGCAGCAAGAGTCAGCTTCTGGAACACTTGCACTCGATTCACTCTAACAACAATGGCTTTATGGTCACCCAGTTCCCTACTAGAGTCAAGATATCGGAGTAAGTACTATTCCATCTTTCCTCCTATACTGAATGCATTATTTAATAGTAGATATATTAAACTAAAGTCCAAGGCGCAATATGCCTAGAAAGCCCTTGGTCTACCTGCTGTGGGTCTCACATCCACATGTGTTAATCACATAGGCAGACGAACATTCAGGCAATGTAGGGGTGTCATGCGGCCAGCATTTCGGGTCCCCCAGCCGTTAGTTTGTTTTCTCAACCTGGAGCCGGTACTTATTATAGCTATCCAAATTCCTCACAAAGCCGGGTGGGGGACCGGTCCCATACTGGCCTAAATTCCATGAGGAAGTGTCCTCCCCTATGGGGACTAGAACCAGCTCAAGTCCCATAGCCTTGTGCGCCAAGGCATAATTCCTTAACTACACAACTACGAGGTGGGAAGTAGATACGTTACCACTTCGATCGTAAATGTTCATACAACTGCCAGCCCTCTCCTCGCACCTTACTTCTAAAGTTTTACATTTGGACAGAATAAAGTTACAAATTCAATACATTTCAAGTTTCTCTGGTAATTGGATACACACACACACCACACCACATATATAACACACATATATATATATATATATATATGCCGGGCTTCCAATATAAACCCGGACCGGCCTCACGGGGTTTTCACCCGTCAGGCAGCGCTCTCTCTCCTCGTCCGCATTTCACTCTGCCAGCCGCTCGTCCTTGAACTAGTCAGTTTACTATCGTTCGACAAGATGAGACGTCAGCTGACATTAGAGCAGCGCATTTATGTTGTGTAAATGTTATTATAAATAAATCTAATCAGCTCGTCGCGTTCGCGAGGAAATTATTCGGAACTTCCCTGGACAATACCCTCCTTCCAGATCGACAATCCACGATCTTGTGACTGAATTTGAGACCACTGGTTCAGTACAAAATAAGAAACACACGCGAAGGCGTTCGGTTCTCACCGAAGAAAAATTAGACGAAATTGGCGAAAATTTGGAACGTTCACCACAAAAATCATTACCGGAATTAGCCCAACAAGTTGGGATTTCCCTCGCTCCCCAGATCTAACAGTGTGTGATTTTTATTTGTGGGGTAGCCTGAAAGACAAAGTGTACAAAAAAAATCCGCACATACTGGAAGAACTGAAGAACAACATAAGAAATGAAATCAGAAACTTGACAGTGCCCGAACTACATACAGCGTGTCAATCTAAATGTGTTTACTCGGTATAATGCCTGTGTAACTGCGGGAGGACAACATTTACAGCATTTTCTATAAGGTAAGAAACAGTTCAAGGACGGGTGGCAGGCAGGGTGAATTGCGGGAGGAAGAGACAGCACAGCGTGCCGGGTGAAACTCCGTAAGGCCGGTCCGGTTTTATATTGGAAGCCCGTTATATATTTATTGCAAATGCACCAGGTTGTCATTTCGACATTCCTGGTGTTGTCTCCTAGCATGGCGTAATTGTAACACACTTCTGAGGTGGGGCGCCTGGAAGACGGGGTTACGTTGTCCTGATGATAAGTGGATTGATTATAGTAACGATGCGCCAGGAGAGGCCTTAAATTAAACTTAAGCTAATTAGGCATGATATTGAGTGCTTCAACAAGGGTCAACAAGAACGGACCTAATGCATTCTGCTGATGATGGGACTAGTCCCGAAACTTCTTTTTAACTGGTGTCAAAGAAACTCAAACAATTTTTAGGAGTTGTGCAATAAGTTGTAAAACAGACGCTGTTTGGATTTCGTTTGCCATTGTTATTGGTGTTAAATGGTTCTGAACGTTACAATTACGTCGGTGTTTGTGAATTAACGGTGTTATGGCAAGCCCACAGGAACGTAGAGAACGTACTTGAGTGTGTATTGGAATATCATAGCACAGGAAGTGTAGTAGTGTTCAGCGTGCTTTCAGACGGAATTTCCAACTTGAGGCACCTTATTATTCATTCAAAATATCTCTGCAGGCGGAAGAATTACGAAACTCTGTTTGTTGCTACTCGTGACGTCATATAAGGCATTGTATATTGTCAGCGTCCCACATCCCATTCCCTTCTGCACTCATAGATAGCAGTGTCACGTGTTCTATTCCTGCATAAACACGACTGCAGTGCCCTCCGTCAACAACTGCACCTTACTCCTTAAACGGGTAATAACAAAAGGATTCTGAAATGGTATAGACAATTTGTCGAGGATGGATGCGTAGGTGATGAGAGGAAAAACCCATTCAGGCAGGGAAACGGCCTTGAATGTGGAAATTGTAGAAAATGTGCGCGGAGGCATTTGCACGTAGTCCTTGAAAATCTGTGCGAAAGGCTAGCCAAGAATTACAAATTCCTAAACCCACTGATTCGAAGATCCTACGTTCTACACAATTGAGGGTCGCATGCAAATAGAATAGTCTCTACTCAAATTACTTCCAATCACTGGTGAGCTGACTTTCCGTGAGCAAGTGCAAAGATCGAATTAGCTACCCACTAACTGGTCATGCATGAAAGTCGTCGTTTTCGTAATATTGACAAGAAATTACCCAGAATTCTCAGCGATAAAACCACTTCCGTTATTTTCGTCTGCTATAGAGGAACGCATTTACGCTTGCGTCCCGCAAATAATACCGTATACAACGACGTCTGCGTCGCGCAATATTACGCCGATTCTCCTGTTCTGCCAGTTGAATGATTTGGTAGACTTTATCAAATTCCTCTTCTCCGTGTATATCGAAAACATAATCGAAGTCTTCAAGGTCCGACTTCTTGGATAAAGCGGCAAGGTTTCAAACTACATCGGTTACCATCGGTTCCCTTTGGGATTCTCACGATAAGTTTCTATCTTAAGTCACCTCGTCAGGTAGCTTACGAATTTCAACAATTATTATCGCATGAATAGATTTCTGAGTAAGCAAAATCGTATTAGGATAAAACTTTCTCAGCCAAGAACGCCTTTTACGGTCTAATGCGTTCAAAGATTCGACCCTGAGTGTCTCTGAGGTAGGTACTAAACTGTTTGAGATTCTCTTTCTAACGACACCAGATTCATGTAAATCCAACAACTGACAGCGACGCTATATCTGTTTAGGGACGTTTTTCTGTGGGCAGGGTGTGATGTATGGGAAATTCAAGGTGCTACGAGTAGTTATCCGGTAGGGACTTCAAGCCGTGGATCGTGAGTCTGAAGATTTTCAGAAAAGACCCTTAAGCATGAATAGAAAAACCTCTAAGCAAAATTCACCGAATTTTCTCAACGTTGGTTTCCTAGATGTAACCATGAAGCGGAACGCTGACCCCGGGCCACTCAATGACATCTATCCGAAGAAACAAGTGTAACTTAATTAGTATGGTTCAATTTCTCCCCTATAGGGTGAGACGACGTTAGTCTCGTTGAGAGGAAGAATGGCTCACAGGAAGAAGACATATATAATCTAATGTTGCAAGAATGGTAAAAATGATTAAATAAAATACAGACAACTAATTTTGTTACAGATAAATTGAAGAAAAGTGATTTTAGCGAATTCAGTAGGAAACTATTGAGGTTGGTCTCAAAAATATGTTTGAAAAAATACATACAAAGACACCGAAATTGATCATGACCAAAATGTGTGTATATAAAATCGAAACTAAACTTGGCATATAGTTATGACGATCTTCATCAAGATCATCATAGCAACTCCGGCCGTGAAAGTCTACGTGAATACATTGGCATATAGCAATTAAAAAAAAAAATTAAGGTCACGTTCGTTAACCAGCAAAATCGGTCCACTGGGTATAGAAGTTCATCTGAAACGAAAATTTAAAAATAGCTCTAGCGATCCCAATTTTTTTAAGTTTCACAACGAAACGCAATATATGCTATTAAAATAAGCCGAGGAAGGTATTCTCCAAAAATCAGCGATATCCGACTATTAGAAGTAGTGTCAAGTTATAAAAAATATCAAAATAGGCAATAACTTACATGATGCATAATTTGTTTCCACTGCAGTCCGGCACTTTTAAATAAGCTAGCATCAGAAAATTGAGTTTCTTTAATTTAACAAAAGAAAACATATATGTTCCATAAACCAGCAAAATAAGAACCTAAATTTGACTTGCTGAGGAATTCGGTTAGTCCACGCAATTTCTGCGCCACGCAATTTTTATATGTAGGGAATTGGCAATAGAGAAACTATTATTCGATTGCAAAATGGACAATGGCCGATTTATCCGTCAGCCTTTATATTGATATATTATAAACACGCAGGTGACGTGCTTGTTTTTATTGTCACAAATTATATTAAATGTGTGAGAAAATATCTGTGAAAAGAACAGTACCAAAGGAGAAAGTAGATTTGTTAAATTTTCTACCATGCAGTATACAGTTCTGTGGGTCCTTTATTCACAGAGAAAAGGCTTCAAGGACACACTGAACTCCTCTTTCATGACCCACCAGGTGGTTCCACTGGTTGAGAAAACGGCATTTATTGATCGATCTTGTAGACGATTTCTGGGCTGTAGGGTCCGCGTAATCTTGAAGCTTGTAGTTCCCCGAGGTTTGGCCAGAAACTGCGTCCGGCATCCTCAAGGATCGTCTTGAAATTGGCAATTTTGTCAACTGCCAGTCCCATTTTTATACGTTAACGGCGATACTTTGAAGGATAGCTGGACGAAAGTCTCTGGCACAAAACGTCCGGGAACTATAAGCCCTCAAAACCAAAAGCTCCAAAAATCTTCTACAAAATCATCATACTAACTACGGCCGTGTGAAAGCCTAAGTCAAGCTGATATACAGGTCTTCTTCCTTCAAAGTATTAGGCCAAGGCCTGTTACGATCCTATAGAAAATTTTCCCTCCAGCGGTTTCATAGGACGAGCCAGTGATCTTCGTCCTCTTGGTAATATAATTTATAAGGCCTTAGTTCATCCTACAGTCATAGTTCATCCTTCCGGGAAATTCTCGTACAAGACTTGAAAGCATAATAATAGTCCCCTTCGATTGGTTGTGCTGGCCAAATGAAGGCAAGATCAGTGATGGGACTGCCATCCTATAGCCTCTGGTAAGGCTTTTGCTGCAGACGAAAATTAAAGGAAAGAAGAAATTGACGAAAGGAAAGACTCCCTAGCCCTCGGCTGCTCTAATAGCGTCGGGGTCGAAAAAAAACAAGAGTTAACCAAGAGAGGTTAGATAGTAAAGTTAAAAGAGTGCAAAACACAAGTAAATGGAAGAAATGTTTTGCTCAGCTTGGGCACCTTGTGATCCACATATCCCCCTTAGATGAGGAACTCCTGAGGATTTGATCTACAGGTTGTTGCAAAAAAAACACCGACAACGGAGGTGAGGTAGTATATTGAGATCGTTGATCATTTCTTAATAAGGTACAAATGTCCGGAAAGGATGCATTTTCACACTATGATTAGTTAGTTATGTCTCAAGATCAATGTTAGTTCGAAGTTTTTCGCACTATGATTAGTTAATTAGTGTCTCAAGATCAGTGTTGGTTCGAAGTTTTCGCACTATGATTAGTTAATTATCTCTCAAGATCAGTGTTGGTTCGAAGGATTTGAAGACTCGTTACTTGCACAACACCTCACAGGTAGGAACCTATGATACGGAATGTGGCTGCAACATGAACGGAGCTCCAGCTCACTTCAGTGCCAATGTGAGGAGACATTTGGATACCAACGAATCCAGGTCGATGGTTTGTCACAGGGGGGACCAGTCCCATGGCCTGCGAGATCACCTGATCTTAGCCCCTCTCGACTACTTTTTGTGGGGCGACATAAAATAGTATGTTTATCAGAATCCAGTAGCTGAGTTACGTATGGATCTTATAGTCCGAATCCACGCTGCTGCTACAGAAATAATTCAAACGAGGCCAGACATATTTGAACGTGTGCGCCAATCTCTACACCGCCTATGTACGATCTGAATATAAGATGGGAGGTGGATATTTTAAAACTTGGTGTGACTGTGACAGTATTATCAAGTAATTGAGTATTGAAATCTAATTAAAGGAAACTCTCTTTAGAAGTTAACATTCTACTCATAGTGTGAAACACACATCATTTCCGGACCATTGGTACCTTATTAAAAATGATCAACATATCTCAATATACCACCTCACCTCCGTTGTCGGTGTTTTTTTTTGCAAACATGCCTATGTCTCTATGTCTCTTTCCCTTTGCCTAATTAAGGTTTGTATTCTTTTGTTTGTGTGTTTCAGTTATCTTACAACAAGACGAATGTGTTCCAGGTAATTACTGCGAAACAAACTGTTTTATTTTCTTGGTGTGTAGAAACGAGAAACGTAGAGCTCTTTCTCATTTCTCGCTCTGCAGTACGGTTGGCCCTAGGACGTGGAGCGACAGATTCCGGTACTCGGTGACCATGAGGACGTCCGATGGCAGGCAGACCACTTACAGAACATAGCAACAACAACACATTATAACGACAACCCTTAACGATATCATGAGCGACGATAAATGTCCTTGGTTCTATAACAACTTCATAAGGATGTGCCTCGACCAGTACGATACACTTTGGTTTAGAAATCAACGCGCGGTTAATGTCGCTAGGTAAACAAATGCCTGTGATGAAGAAATGCCTGAAAAATTTTTTTTCGAGAATCTGTAAAAACATAAATAATTATTTAGGTAAACTTTTATCACTCAACCTCATAATTTTCTTCTTTTTTAAAACTAGTTTCGGAACTTCAGTTCCATCTTCAGTAATGTTGTGACCGTTGCTCTGTCGCGTCGAAGAGCCACCTTACGTTCCCTCTGTTGGTAAACTGAAAAACCTCATTTTCCCCGGGAATTTCAAAGTTCGTTAATGTCTTCTTTTCTTTTCTTTTTTTTTACGTAGATTGTTGCCCAAACAGTGAGAACTTTGGATTTTTCTACTTGTTTTAATAAGATGAAACTGCAGTGTAAAGTTCCCAAACTAGTTCAAAAAAGAAGAAGAATATAAGTTGAGCGATAAAAGTTAAACAATATACTCAGTGTAAATTCCTAAGAAAATGATAAGTAATTATATAAATCTAGGTCACGGAGTAGGTAGTGGTTAAAGCCATGCGCTACAAGCCGGTAGATCGAGGGTTCGAGTCCCGGTGGGGTCAGGATTTTTAAATTGATCCAAACCTTCTGGCGACACTATGGTCCTGGGGTCGATTCAGCCTCTGAATAAAACAGAGTACCAGACGATTGTTCTGGGGTAAAAGCGGCCGTCACGTAGAGCTGACAACCCGGCTGACATCAAGTGCCGATTGTCTACAAAAAAGTGGGAGCCTTAACCTCCTACTACCCCAAGGGTCTCCTGAGGCCTGTATTATTAATAAATATTTTGTAAAGTACTAAAAGATTTTATGTCCATGTGACTCCTATTGAATTTCGTTGCCTCTTTGTTACTAGTAATTAAGTTTGTCAGGTTTTATACATAGGCTGGTAAACGTTTATGTCCGTTCTGTGTATATTACAGTACATGTAAATGTAATGTTGATTTGTGGCTATTAAGTAAATGGATGTTACTTATTTTAGGAATTCTCACTATGAGGTATATTCATTAAGGTAGAATTTTTTATTACTCACCTCATATTGTTCTTCTTATTTGACTATAAACTAGTTTCGGAACATAGTTTCTGTTCCATCCTCAGTATCGTCACGACCGTTGTTCTGTCGTCTTGAAGAGCTGTCCTTCTCTCCTTCCATTGGCTGACTGAAAAAGCTCGAAACCAGGTCATTCTCACCGGGAAATTGATGAACTTTGAAATTCCCGATGATAATGACTGGTTTCGAGGTTTTTCAGTCAGCCAATGGAAGGAGAGAAGGAGAGCTCTTCAAGACGACAGAACAACGGTCGTGACGATACTGAGGATGGAACAGAAACTATGTTCCGAAACTAGTTTATAGTCAAATAAGAACAACAATATGAGGTGAGTGATAAAAAATTCTACC
>JASPKZ010001875.1:0-32632 GCA_030220185.1 Diploptera punctata
GGAATCTACTTATCCCGATCTGATTAACATAAAATGAACTAAATACGAAAATTAATGCGTTGTAGGTTTAGTTAATAAGTGAAAGGAAGACAAAATATCGTTGATTATTTTTAGATTTCCCCGTGCTGTTTTTTACGGCGTTGCCGGAATCTACTTATCGATATCTTAACATAATGAACTAAAATACGAAAATTAATGCGTTTTATGTTTAGTTAAATAAGTGAAAGGAAGACAAAATCTCGTGATTATTTAGATTCCCGTGCGTTTACCCGGCGTTTGCCGGGAAATGACTTATCACGATGCTTTTAACATAAATTGAACTAAAAAAATAGAAAAATTAATGCGTTATGTTTAGTTAAAATAGTGAAAGGAAGACAAAATATCGTGATTATTTTAGATTCCCCGTGTGTTTACCCGCGTTGCCCGGGAATCTTACTTATCCCGATCGTCTTAACATAAATGAAACAAAATACGAAAATTAATGCGTTTTATGTTTGTTAAATAAGTGAAAGGAAGACAAAATTATTCGTGATGTATTTTAGATTCCCGTTGCTTGCTGTTACCCGCGGCGTTGTCCGTGGTAATATACTTCATCCCGATTTCTGAACATAAATGGGCTAAAATCCGAAAATTAATGAGTTTTATGATTTAGTTAAATAAGTGAAAGAAGACAAATATCGTGATTATTTTAGATTCCCAGTTGTGATGTTTACCCGGCGTTGCCGGGAATCTACTTATCCCGATTTCTTGACATAAATGGGCTAAAATACGGAATTAATGGTTTTATGTAGTTAAATAAGTGAAGGAAAGACAAATATCGTGATATTTTTAGAGTCCCCGTGTTTTACCCGGCGTCCGGGGCATCTCTTATCCCGATCTTCTTAACAAAATGAACAAAATACGAAATTAATGCGTTTATGTTTAGTTAAATAAGTGAAAGGAAGACAAAATATCGTGATTATTTTTAGATTCCCGGGTGTTTACCCGGGGTTGTCCGGTAATATACTCATCCCCATCTCTTGACATAAATGGGCTAAAAATACGAAAAATTAATGCGTTTTATGTTTAGTTAAATAAGTGAAGGAAGAGACAAAATATCGTGATTATTTTTAGATTCCCCGTGCTGTTTACCCGGCGTTGTCCTGGTAATATACTCATCCCCATCTTCTTGACATAAATGGGCTAAAATACGAAAATTAATGCGTTTTATGTTTAGTTAAATAAGTGAAAGAGAGACAAAATATCGTGATTATTTTTAGATTCCCCCGTGCTGTTACCCGGCGTTGTCCGGTAATATACTCATCCCCATCTTCTTGACATAAATGGGCTAAATACGAAATTAATGCGTTTTATGTTAGTTAAATAAGTGAAAGGAAGACAAAATATCGTGGTTTTTTTTAGATTCCCCGTGCTGTTTACCCGGCGTTGCCCGGGAATCTACTTATCCGATCTTCTTAACATAAATGAACTAAAATACGAAATTAATGCGTTTTATGTTTAAGTTAAATAAGTGAAAGGAAGACAAAATATCGTGATTATTTTTAGATTCCCCGTGCTGTTTACCCGGCGTTGTCCGGTAATATTACTCATCCCCATCTTCTTGACATAAATGGGCCTAAAATACGAAAATTAATGCGTTTTATGTTTAGTTAAATAAGTGAAAGGAAGACAAAATATCGTGATTATTTTTAGATTCCCCGTGCTGTTTACCCGGCGTTGTCCGGTAATATACTCATCCCCATCTTCTTGACATAAATGGGCTAAAATACGAAAATTAATGCGTTTTATGTTTAGTTAAATAAGTGAAAGGAAGACAAAATATCGTGATTATTTTTAGATTCCCCGTGCTGTTTGACCCGCGTTGCCCGGGAATCTACTTATCCCGATCTTTAACATAAATGAACTAAAATACGAAAATTAATGCGTTTTATTTTTAGTTAATAAGTGAAAGGAAGACAAAATATCGTGATTATTTTTAGATTCCCCGTGCTGTTTACCCGGCGTTGTCCGGTACTATACTCATCCCCTCTTCTTGACATAAATGGCTAAAATACGAAAATTAATGCGTTTTATGTTTAGTTAAATAAGTGAAAGGAAGACAAAATATCGTGATTATTTTTAGATTCCCCGTGCTGTTTACCCGGCGTTGTCCGGTAATATACTCATCCCGATCTTCTTGACATAAATGGGCTAAAATACGAAAATTAATGCGTTTTTATGTTTATTTAAAAAGTGAAAGGAAGACAAAATATCGTGATTATTTTTAGATTCCCCGTGCTGTTTACCCGGCGTTGTCCGGTAATATACTCATCCCCATCTTCTTGACATAAATGGGCTAAAAGACAAAATTCGTTATTGTGAGTTATCCATAAAAGATTACCCGCCATGTGCTGCCATGCTTGCACAGGAATCTACGTATTTGTCTCGATCTTCTTGGCATCAATGAAAGACAAAAATGGTTATTGTGAGTTATCCGTAAGAGATAAACATATGTGTCGCGGACTTTTTTGTACAGCTTTTTTGAGATATTCAATTCTGTGTTACATTAATTTTGTGTTTTGTTATGGTTTAGGCGTCCAAAGAGCTACTTTTTTCACGTTTTCCAATACAAAAGGCGATTTTTAAGGGTGTAGGAGTTGAATATCACAACTCTCTTATAGGCCTATGTTCTTCCCGGGAATCTCCTGAATATTTGCAAAAACCCCATCACAATCGGACCAACGGTATTATATATTATATTATATTTATTATGAAATTATTGTATTGTCATCGGTCCTTTACAACTATACAAAGTTTCAAGTCGATCCAATGTTTTTAAGTAGGGTGAAAATCGTTTAAAAATTCTGTTACATAGATACAGGTCAAGCTAATATAAAGCGTGTAAAAAAGATATTTGGGCGGCCGAGGAAACAATGGACTTGAAACCGGAACAGGTCATACTGACCTAATCCTGTAAAGGAAAAAGATGATGATGTGGCATCTGGCTGCGAAACATTGCTGGGCGGAAGAGTCGATGCGTTTTGAACGTAACTGTACATTTTGTTTGCAGTCAAGTGGAACGTCTTGGTTATTAGAACATCTCTACGTTTCAATTACGTCTCTTCATTAACAAAACATGAAGGAGATGGTTAATGGCAACCGACAACTAAATCACTGCATTATTAATTCCCTACACTGTTGTCAAACAACATAATATTCGTGTTCCTGTTTCAGGAATTCAGTTAAGAACCAATTATGTGTCGACACTTCCATCAAATTATTGTAAAATTAACTCACGCCCAAACAATGACCAATCACATTTCAATGAATTTGATTTACAACCAATCACAGTCGCTTTTCACTTCGATTTTATCATAAGTATTACCACGAGTGATTTCCAAATTATGAATTTATCTAGAGAATAGGGAAATCAAGAGTGGCATTTGTTTAGGACTATTTAACGAATAAAATTAAGTGTTTACTCACAAATCATTGTTTAAATATAGTTATTTTAAAATATTATATATTTAATGTAAACGGCGATGTTTGAAAACAAATGAGAAACGATTGGTATGCTTCATTTGCTTATTTTGTTCATCACTGCAACCAGATCATATTATTTATTACCAAAGGAACGCAATATTGTAAGAATGCATTCTAATGGAGAACAAATGAAACACATCAAACTGTATATTAATTCATTTCTGATATCCTATGGCAATTATATTTTTCTGGAATGTTATCATCTGGGAAAAAAAATACATTTAAGAAAATGCAAACAGTGGTTTCTTTTTTTAGTGGTATAATCAATTGCTACAAATGTTTTTATATTAAGTCCCGCATGCGCTACGTGTTGACATTCATGCACTATATATACAATCTGGTAGCCGTGTTTCTTAAAGAGTCAGTCACTGCAAAATAATGCTATGACCTATTCAGAATGTTAAAAAGGAGGTGCTGATATCGCGTGTTGTGTGTTTCAAAATAAGTATTACAGACTTCTATGGGTTGTACTACACCTGTCGAGTCGCAGGAAGATCTTCTTGTACGAATTCTGGCGACAGCAGAAATTATTGAGCACACACCAGGTCTTGTGGGGCGTGTGTATGAAAACATGCGTCGCAGGTACACTTTGTGCAACGAACAACACGTGGAACCACACTTGTAGTACAACCCATAGAAGTGTGTAATACTTATTCTGAAACACAAGACACACGATATCAGCCCATTGTGTTCCGATCTTCAAACTTATTTTACATCAAAATGGTACGTTTCCGGACATGTGTTCCTTATCAAAACTTTATCTGCTAAGTCCCCTCTACAACCTCTAGAAGTTTATAATAATTATTGTGAATCACCCTGTATGTGGGTTTAGAAATATATATTATGTAACACTTTCCAATATTGTTATTTTATCACAGTTCCAATAATGGATCATACTTTAATAGTAAAATGATATTAGAAATATATAGTCAACTAATTGTCAGGCTCAATAGTGGAACGGTTCAAGTCACCATGTCATGACGCAGGGATGAGGGACACATGCTAGTTCCAGTACCCTTCAGGGAATACATTTTCTCATGGAATTTTGACCAATACGCGTTTGGTGGCCGTCCAGTATTGTGACACATTTGAGTAGCGGTTCTAGATTTATAAATGAGATAGCGGCACGGGAATCAATACGATGACCACATATAACCTCTATACTGGCGTGATACCGTCCATCTAAGGAATGATACTTGTGTATGTGTGGCCAGCAACCGGCTGATAGATTAAGGGTCGCATGTAAATACATTAGTCTCTCCTCAAATTACTTCCAATCACCGGTGAGCTGACTCACCGTGAGCAAGTGCAAAGATCGAATTAGTGACCCACTAACTGGTCATGCATGAAAGTCGTCGTTTTCGTAATATTGGCAAGAAATTACCCACAATTCTCAGTGATAAAACCACTTCCGTTATTTTCGTCTGCTAGAGGAATGCATTTATCCTTGCGTCCCGTAAATAACACCGTATACAACGACGTCTGCATTGCGCAATATTACGCCGATTTTTCTGTTCTTCCAGTTGAATTCTTTGGTAGACTCTATCAAATTCCTCTTCTCCGCGTATACCGAAAACAAGATCGAAGTCTTCAAGGTCCGACATCTTGGATAAAGCAGCAAGGTTTCAAACTACATCGGTTCCCATCGGTTCCCTTCGGGATTCTCACGATTCGCTTCTCTCTTGAGTTACCTCGTGTGGTAGCTTACGAATTTCAACAATTATTATCGCATGAACAGATTTCTGAGTAAGCAAAATCGTATTAGGATACAACTTTCTCAGCAGAGAACGCCTTTTGCGGTCTAATGCGTTCATAGATTCGACCCTAAGTGTCTTGTAGGTCTATCACTCCATGCTGCAGTCAACCTAAAGTTCTTTAATTTTATTTAATAGGGATATGTCTGTCTGTTTTTATATTAGTTTAAAGATATTTGATTCCATCAAAATATATTTTTCTTCTTCTTCCTCTACGCATGAAAGCTGGCAGCTTGTTGCGTGTTCATTCACTACAGGTCCGGGGTATGGTGACGTCTTTCCATCGTAGTTGTGGTCTCCCTAAAGGCCTTTTCTGCTGAGGTGTCCAGTCACGTACTTTCTTTTCCCCTGCCTGGCAGGTCATGGAAGAAGGTCCATCGAAGAAGAAGAAGGGCTAGTAACTCACTTCCAAGATGTAAAATTATCAATTACTCACAGAAACTTTCACGAAGTAGGTCGGACTGATCAAAATATATGCTAACAAAAAACTTTCGAAGGTGATAATAACAATTGTTGCAGTGGTTTATGACACTTTTCTTTTATATAAATATCTATCTATCTATCTTGGGGTTTTTACAGCTGCTGCCGTCTTCCCGTGCCAAACCTCCAAAGCCTACGGTCTTGGGCATCTTCGATGCTTAGCCCTCTAGCTTGCATTACTGTCTTCATGTTTTCCTTCCATGTTAACCTTGGTCTCCCTCTTTTCTTCTTTCTGTTCGGATGCCATTCATATAGTTGCTTTGGCCATCGCTCATCTTCCATTCTTAAGACATGTCCTAACCACTTTAATTCCTTCTCCTCAATTCTTTCAATTATGCTTTCTTCTGCTTCCATTTTGTTTTTATATAAATATACATATATAATTCAAATAAATATACATATATAATTCAATGATGAAAATTTGGAACACATTTTTACACCACCCTGAATAATTATATATTTTGATTTGAAATGAAATATTGCATACCGGTCCTTACAGTAACTATGTGGAAAAGATGGAACAAGGAGGACAAACAAGGAGAAATCGATTTAGAAAAAGTATGAAGGCTATGAGAGCTCAGTAATTCTGTATCGACGTAAATCTTGGAGATCGGACGAGGATTCAATCAGCAGAAATGAAATTTTCTCAGCTCAGTTAGTTGATGCTCTTCGTCTGATAAAATCAGAAATCAAGACATGACGAAGGAAGAAAATGAACATGTCTTCTTCTGACAACCAACTCTCAGAATTGTCTACAATTTTTAATTTCATATTTTATGACTGGAATGATTCCATTTATAATTTGATACGCATCTGTAAAACATAAAGCCATATAAAATTTATATGACAATTGCATATCTAAAATTAAGATTGGTAATAAATGGTCACAAGGTTTTACGATAAATAAAGGTCTTCGTCAAGGTTGTTGTCTATCACCGACTCTGTTTAAAATATATGTACATGAAATATTAAAGAATTGGAGGAGAAAATGTTCAAGCGTGGGAATTCCTATTTCAAACAACAAAACTTTATACAACTTACATTTTGCAGATGATCAATTGTTAATTGAACAAGATTATAAAGATTTAGAACATCTGACTAAAAATTATTAGAAGATCATGATAAATGGGGATTAATTTTGGACACGAAAAAAACAAAATATTTATCAATTGGTTAACCAGAACAAAATTTAATTTTGGAGACTGGAGAAACGATACAATATTGTAGTGAGATCACATATTTAGGAATTAAAATAAATAAAAATGGAAGTTATGAAGAGGAAACAATAATATATAAAAAATGAAGGAAATTTTGCTATTGCTTGCCTCAATGGATAATAATAATAATAATAATAATATAATAATAATAATAATAATAATAATAATAATAATAATAATAATACTTTATTATTTATTCTGGCAGAGTTAAGGCCATAAGGTCCTCTCTTCCACTGAACCAGCACAAATACAAATAAATATTCGACAAATATAAATATACACTATACAAATTATAAACAGTTAAAGATACAATAAATGTATCAATGTAAATGTCATGTACACACAACATTTATACGGTAATAACAATAATGATACGATAATAATAATAATAATAATAATAATAATATAAATATGATACATTATACGGGAAACACCAATTAATATATATATCTTACACTGGATAATAATGAAGTCGAGTTTAGAGCAAATATAAATTTAGATTTCTTTTAAAAGTTGCCAATGTAAGTATAAGTAATAAACAATAAATTAACATATATCATACAATTGTTAAAAGCATCATTACTTATGGAGCAGAACTTTGGCCATTAACAACAAAAACAAATAAGGTATATTTTGGTAACGGAAATTAATTTATACGAAGAGCAGCAACAATTTCAAGAAGAGAAAAAATTAGAATCTCAGTTATAAGGGAGAAAATGAAGATTGAAGACACTATTTTAGATTATATTAAAACTCGGCAATTAAGATGGTACGGACATGTCCAGCGAATGGAAGAGGATCGACTACCAAAATCTGTTTTGGAATGGAAACCTGAGGGAAGACGAAGCAGAGGTAGAACTAAAACCTCCTGGAGTCAGGGAATATGTTTATACATGAAGGAGAAACATCTACAACCAGGAGATTGGATGGACCGACAAAATAGGCTATTAGGAATCGGACGATGTCAAAGACATTAATCAACCGATGATCTATCTATGCATTTGTAAAACTGAAATTATATGTTTGGAATGTAACGTTTGAAATTACTATTGGGGATTTCCCGGGTTCAAATCCGGCGACTTACCAAACTAGTTGTAGTTTTATCCCTGGATTACCTCAGTAGCTTATGCAAGTATTAAGCTGCAATATCATTGGAAATGGTCAACCATTGTTCCTCAATACCATAAAAAAGTAAACCTATATGAAATATATGAGTATATACAACAAGGGGATATTCAGCACAACCTAATGACATATATAAATATCAGATGTGTTAATATGATTACCAAAGTAGTTAAAAATGAGAATAGTATATTATGATGCAAGGTTGGGAAGTGGTTTTTACAGAATCGAGGAAAATGTTTAAAACCGAGCGATAGCGAGGTTTTTAATTTCCGAGATTCTGCAAAACACTTCACAAACGTGCGTTGTACATTATTTTTTGCGCGATGGTGTTTTCAAAATAATAAATAATAGTAAAATAATAACATATTTGTTGGAAATATTTGCGTTCATTATAAACAAATGACTAACGTTAACAGTGTGGGCTATGTTTATTAGTTGAAACAACAGGAGGCCTTGAGAACAATTATTGATAACATGGCCGCAAGTACGTATTTATTGTTTTATATTGTTTCAAATAAAGTTCAGTTCATTTAAAATGCAGTGATTTGTTTCGTATAATGTATATTAACACTACCTTCTGGATATTTTATGTATATACAAATGTACGTAGTATACATAGAGGGCAGTGGATTTACTTCCCGCACGTGGGTGTAAATGTAATATTACAGTATAGTTATTTGTGCATTAAATATATTTAGTTTCATTGAAGTTTACTTCCAGTCCCAATTTCTTAGTGTTACTCAGTAGCGTGTACGTGTTAGCTTAGCATCTCCTCGCTATCGCCTATTAACACTACATCATCGGCATAAACTAACAGCTTATTAATACCAAACAAAATTGAATACGAGGAACCTTACTTCATTATAATAAATCAGTAACTTGAAAAAAGCTGTCAGCTCTATTTCATCATCGTCATCCGGTATCATGACAGCTGCCGCCGTCTTCCGGAAACCAAACGCCATTCCTCTCTGTCCATCCATTGATCTTCCCCCAATCCTCTGATATTCATAGCTTCTTGTACCCCTTCTATCCAAGTTTTCTTCGGTCTTCCCCTCTTCCTCCTTTATATTGGGATCCATTCCATAACAATTTTTGGCAATTTTGCTCTGGCATTCTTTTGACATGGCCATACCACTGTAATCTTTTCTTTTCTATAATGTCTATGATGTCCGGCTCCTATTGTACACCCATAATTTCCCGTATTTCTTTATTTCCTATTCTATCCATTCTAGATTTTCCAGCTGATCTTCTTAAAACATCCATTTCTGTACTTAAAATTCTTTTCATTTCCCTGGCAGGAATTTGCCAGACGTCAGTACCATATGTTAAAATGCTCTGATTTATGGTTTGTAATTTTGTAATTTTTGTAATATTTTTGCTCCACCAAACAGAGTTTGCATTTATTGCTTGTTTTGTTTCTGCGATTCTATTTTTATTTCCATTTTATTCATTATTTAGCTCTATTTATTAATTAATTATATATTCAATTACAATTTAAGAACGGGACCAAGCAATAACCTAGAGGCAAGTCGCGATACGACCATTGAGATTCAACAACTACAAATAACGAGAAATAAAAGAAGTTGTAAGCACTGCGATCTTATATTGTGCACACCCTGTATTGGTGGCAGTTTATTGAACACAGCGCGCTGTTCTTAAGCACATTCTCGACTGGTTTTGATACAAGAATTGTGATCTTCATCAGAAGACGATTCCATTTCACGGTAGTATCCCCCCTCTTGTGTTTGCAGTTTACGATTCCTTCGGGAGCCTTTGTCGTTGTCGCCCTTTGACCTCGTTCCCTTTTCTCCCTACACATATTATTCCCATCATCGTCATCAGTGTCCCATTCCCTTTGTTCTGGTGATTTGCCGCTGTCCCCTCTCTCCTGGGTACAATATCGCAGTCTCTTGAATTACAGCTAAGAGATAAAATGTGAATGTTCATATTACATCCAATCAAAGATGTATCTCCCCCTCTTACATCCAGTTTAAGGCACCGTGGATGTATTGTTTCAGTAATGAAGTATCGTATGATGCAGTCCTTGTTTCGCATTAAGATTGTGTATTTTATTGCACAGAAATAAAAATAATAATATTGTACTCTAGACAGGTAGTTTTCATTGTCAAGAACATAGTACAATGTACAGTTACGTGCATTGAATCCCAGCTACCCCAGCACTGCTGAGGTAAATAGCATATTCATAAATTTAGATTTTTTAATGCCCCAGGTTCTCCTTTTTGGACATTGCTGGCGTTTTCTCCTGGCATTGGCGTAATTGTAACCCACTTCTGAGGTTGGTGCGTCTGGAAAGCGTGGTTAAGTTGCCCCGATGATATGATGGGTGATGATGATGACAGTGGTGCGCCAGGAGAGTCCTTAATCCAAAGCTTAATCTAAGATGAATATGAATTATGATGATTCCGATGGCCATATGATGTTCGGGGAATGTTTGAGTCTTAGAGTTTCCTGGCATTTGTTTTACAGGTGAGGAAAAACTCCGATAAAAACCTCACCCAGGAAACTGTCCCGACCAGGGATCGATCCTGGTCCCGCTGAGTAACAAGGCAGCACGCTACATCGAGACCACAGCGTTGGACATTTTAGATTAAAATAATGTAATATATTTACCAAATTTCATTCAAATAATTTACGCGTGAACATTAAATTTCAAATTTCCCGCCGTGCCTACGGTCATCTATCGCTTTGATGGAGCCACATTAGTGGGTTATCGCTGCACTAGACAAAGCTTGTGACCAAGGCATTGAATACCAGCTAGCTGGGCCTGACGTCACAACTCGAAAGCGAAATTTACATGTTGATCGATGGCCATAAGGTCGAATGATGTTTCGATGTATCGATTCAATAAGCATTCCGTTGCTGATGTGAGATGAGAAATGCGATTGGTTGATTTGAAAAGTGCAAGTATCTCGATAATATAATGTTTCGAATTAATATTTTTATTTATGCAAGTTATATGTTTACAAAACACAGAGAAACAATATAAAATCAAATTATGTGGTATACTTTGTCAGCTTTACCAACCTATTAATTCAAGAAGCTTTATTTACATAATCTAATTGAATAACTCAACAATTGAATCATTACGAACGTGTATATATTACTTTTGGAAATCAATAGTTGAAATAATTTAATATCGGCACTGAGTTTTTTCAAATCTGCTATTAATTCGCTTTCACGACTTTTAGTTAATCTGATATACAAAAATGTTTGTTTGTTTGTTCATAATTTATGCGCGGCCATACCGTTGATCCGATTGTGATGGGCCTTTTTGCAAAATGTTCAGGAGGTTCCCGGGATGAACATAGACTATAAGAGAGTTGTGATACTCAACTCCTACACCTTTAAAAATCGCCCTTCGTAGTGGAAAATGTGAAAAAAGTAGCTCTTTGGACGCTTAACCCATTCGCTTCGAAAGACGAGGTAGACTTGCCGGCAGTTAAATGGCCTTCAACTCGAAGAGAGGTAGACTCGCTTAATTCTGCTTTTATAGATTTTGCAATACTTTGTACATCCCTTGGCAGGGTAATCTTTTGTTAACATTTATGAATAGTAGAAGAATGTTTTTTTGCCTTCACCGTTATTGTGATCTCAAGTACCGTTATCATTTGTTTGTTTTGAATGTCTGAAAATATACAATGTAATTTACGGTAACTTAAATCCGGTTTCTGGGGGAATGCATGGAGCATTTAAATCTGAAGCGATTGGGTTAAATGGCTTACGCTGCCTAACCATAACAAATACACAAAATTAATATATACAGAATTGGATACCTCTAAAACCTTTACAAAAAAGTCCGCGACAGCATATGTTTATCTCTTACGGATAACTCACAATAACCATTTTTGTCTTTTATTGATGCCAAGAAGATCGAGACAAGTACGTAGATTCCTGTGCAAGTATGGCAGCACATGGCGGGTGTTCTTTTACGGATAACTCACAATAACGAATTTTGTCTTTTAGCTCATTTATGCCAAGAAGATCGATATAAGTAGATTCCCGGCCAACACCGGGTAATCAGCACGGGGAATCTTAAAATAATTACGATATACATTTATAATTATTTTTCATTTTACTTATTCAACTAATCATAAGAAGTACATTAATGTTTGTCTTTCAGCTCATTTATGCCAAGAGGATCGGGATGAGTAGATTTCCGGACAACGCCGGGTAAACAGAAGGGAGTATCGAAAAATAATAACGATATAAATTTTTATTTTCACTTATTTAACTAAACAATGAAACACATTAATTTTCGTATTTCAGCTCATTTATGTCAAGAAGATCGGGATAAGTAGATTCCCGGGCAACGCCGGGTAATCAGCACGGGGTATCTAAAAATATAAATTTATAATTATGTTTCCTTTTACTTATTCAACTAAACATAAAAGCACATTAATTTTCATTTATTTAGGCGTAGCAGCGCACGCCGGGCATTAGCTAGTGTTACTCATAAATATGATTTGTCAAATTACTAAAAATGGAATTGAGCGATTGTATAATATACACTACAGACCCATTTTAAATGATTATCACTGCATGTGCATACACGAGTATTAATTGCAATATATTATTTTTATATACTCTACTATTATGGTGGGTTTATCAAAACACATTTACAGTAATGGCTGCTCATAATATTTATAAACCGAACAATTTGGAAAAGATGTTATTAGAAACTATAAGAAACGAGTACAGCTGCGATAACTGCTGTGACTGCTGCACGCCACTGACAATGTATTAAACGTCAGTCAACTGTTAATTACAGTCGTGTCTCGACCAGTCAATGTTAAACTATTCATGGACCTTGTAAAGAGGGTTCAAAATCGATTTATTTTATAAAGAGATTTTCACTAGACACATCTTTCTGTGCCTAAAGTTTTATTTTGCTTCTCCACTCGTCTCTATCCATCCACTCCACGTCCTCCGGTCCCCTTGTTCTCATTCCAGTTCTTATTTCTTGCATCCACAATTTTCGAGGTCTTCCTTTCCTACTTCTTGCAGGTGGACAACATTCCAATGTTTTTCTGGTTACACAGCTATTTGCGGATGACCAGATAATAATTGCTCAAGAATATGAAGACATGGAGTTTATGTTCAGAAAATTACTGGACGAATGCGATAACTGGGGTTTGAAAATAAATTTAGAAAAAAATTTTATATGGGATGTGGAGCCGAAACCGAAGAATATTAGAAGATCAAAAGGGTATATAGAGGATGTGAAGAATTTGAGTATCTGGGAGCAAAAGTAGATAAAGAGGATAAACAAGAAACTGATATTAAGAATAGAATAAATAAAAGTAGAGCAATAACAGCAATGATGAATGGAGTCTTATGGAACAGACATATAACCAGGACAAATAAGTTACAAATATATAATTCAATAGTGAGAAGTACTGTCACATATGGAGCTGAAGCTTGGAAATTCAACAAAAACTTATGCCGATGGAAATGTATTTATTGAGGAGAGCAGCAAGATGTTCAACATTATTAAAAAATAAGAAATACTGTCATACGAGAAAAAATTAGTATTGGATATTCAAAATCAATACTCAAAAAATCAATCCAAAACATTCAAGACTAAAAGTGTATAGATAACTGGCTCTTCCAACTCTGTTGTATGGTAGCGAAGTATGGACATTGAAACAGAAGGATATACAGAGACTTAGATCTGCTGAAATGAGATGCCTTCGGAGGACTGCAGGATACACACTACTAGATCACAAAAAAATGAAGACATCTTAGAAGAATTACACATGGAACGTTTAGAAAACAAAATGTCTGATTGTAAGTCAAGATGGATGCAACATATTCATCGAATGGAAGATCACAGGATACCTAAACAAACGTTACGCTATCAACCTGCAGGAAGAATAAGACCAGGACGTCCACTCAAAAGACTTCTGGATGGTGTTTCTCTTGAGGCCGAAACAGGTCAACAAATGGCGTAAATTCGTGAATGTACTATGATGATGATGATGATGAAAATCAATACAGATATAATTGTCCTTCAAAATATTGAGACAGGGAGATTCTTGTCACCATTCGGGTAGGTGTATACCGACTATTTAACTTATGCCCCAAATGGGAGTCAATGACCAATCACATTTTAATTATTTTTTATTTACAACCAATCATAGTCGTGTTTCGCCTAAAATGTACAACCTAAGGTTTAACATAATAAAGAAAGCGCCTTCTTTTTCACATTCTGAATAGGTCATAGCATTATTTTGCAGTGACTGACCCCCTAAGAAATACGGCTACCAGATTCTATATATAGTGCATGAATGTCAACAGAAGCGCATGCAAGAGATAATATAAAAACATTTGTAACAATTGATTATACCACAAAAAAAAAGAAACCACTGTTTGCACTTTTCTTAAACGAATTATTTTGCAGGAAATGACGTTGCAGAAAAATATAATTGACATATTTACATCATAGGACATCAGAAATTAATTAATACCTATAACGTTGGTTATAAATTTCTCCACTAGGGTGCATTCTTACAAACATTGCGATCCTTCGGCAATAAATAACATTATGATTAGGTTGCAGTGATGAACAAAAGAAGCAAATGAAGCGTTCCAATCGTTTCTCATCGCCGTTTACATTAGATCTATAAATATTTTAAAATCTCTATAGTCAAATAATTATTTGTGAGATAAACAGCTTAATTTTATTCGTTAAATAGTCCTAACAAAAGCAACTCTTGATTTCCAAATTCTCTAGGTAAATTCATTCCTCCCTTCGTGAGTCGTGAATTTATCCATAATTTGGAAATCACTCGTGGCATTACTTATGACGATTATTTAATGTACCGTCACTCTAGAACAATCTGAATTATTTTATGTTGCTACTTAAAACTACTGTTAATTTTAATTTTTGTCCATTGCTCAACATCATTCCCAAATGTTAAACTTTAAGATTTATTACAAGAATTAAAGTTTTGATGATGAGTAAGAACGGACACTTCCTCGCTAGTAAACTTGGTTCAAATTGATGTAGGCAGATTGTCTTTCCTTTCACAATACGCACGCAGATATTAATCTAGTCCTTACAAATTCTTTCTTTGGACATTACATGAAGAACAAAAATGTATTTTTCACTTTATATTATAATGTGCATAATTATTTTTATATGAACACTAATTTATAACGTGGTGCACTGCTAGAAAAGTTCCATTAAGAAAATAAACACAAAAATAAACAATTGTCAGATGAAACATGGTTGCTTTAGCCCAACGTTTCATCATGTTTTGAGAACCAAGTCCGGATGACTCACAGCAGTTGACAAAAATCAAGGTGATACAGGAATTACAAATCACACTGGAGAATAAATTCAGTGCACAAAGCTAATGAAATGCAAATAAATCTTGCAAATCTATATTTCAATTTCCGTCAGCAATATCTACAAACCGGATGTTTGATTAGATCGTTTTCAGAGATTGAGAAATGAAAGGAGAGTACAAAATGAGCCATATTTTGTTGTAGGAAATTTCAATGAGTATCATTTAGATCGGATAAAGAATGAATATATTACAACAGAGTTATATATATATATCATCAACATCATCCGGTATCATGGAAGCAGCCGCCGTCTTCCGGAAACCAAATGCCATTCCTCTCAGTCCATCCATTGATCTTCCTCCAATCCTCTGATATTCATAGCCGCTTGTACCCCTTCTATCCAAGTTTTCTTCGGTCTTCCTCCTTGCCTTGCATTACCTGACTTGAATTACCTTGCCTGACGTCCCTTGCCTGACTTGCTCTGCCTTGCCTTGCCTGACTTGTCTTGCCTTGCCTGATTTGCCTTGCCTGACTTGCCTTGCCTGTCTTGCCTTGCCTAACTTTCCTTGCCTGACTTACCTTGCCTGACTTGCCTTGTCTGCCTTGCCTAACATGCACTGCCTGACTTTCCTTCCCTTGCCTGACTTTCCTTCCCTTGCCTGACTTTCCTCCCCTTGCCTGACTTGCCTTGCTTTGTCTGACTTGCCTTGCTTTGACTGACTTGCTTGCCTGCCTTGCATTGCATTGCCTGTCTTGCCATGCCTGACTTGCCTTGCATTGTCTGACTTGCCTTGCCTGACTTGCCTTGCTTTGCCAGACTTGCCTTGCCTGCCTTGACTTGCCGTGCATTGCCTGACTTGTCTTGCCTTGCATTCCCTGACTTGCCTTGCCCTGCCTGACTTGCCTTGCCTTGCCTGATTACGCCTTGCATTGTCTGACTTGCTTTGCCAGACTTCTCTTGCCTTGATTGAATTGCCATGCCTTGCCTTGCATTGTCTGAAATGCCTTGCCTGACTTGTCTTGCCTGACTTGCCGTGCATTGCCTGACTTGATTTGCCTTACTTGCCTTGCCTTGCATTCCCTGACTTGCCTTGCCTTGCCTGATTAGCCTTGCATTGTCTGACTTGCCTTTGCCAGACCTCTCTTGCCTTGCCTTGCCTGACTTGCCTTGCATTGTCTGACTTGCCTTGCCTGACTTGCCTTGCCGGACCGGTCTTGCCCGACTTTCCTTGCCTTGCCTGACTTGCGTTGCCTTGCCTGACTTGCCTTGCCTGACTTGTCTTGCCCGACTTGTCTTGCCCGACTTGTCTTGCCCGACTTGCCTTGCCTGACTTATCTTGCCTGACTTGCCTTGCCTGACTTGCCTTGCCTGACTTGACTTGCCTGACTTGGCTTGCCTGACTTGGCTTGCCTGACTTGACTTGTCTTGCCTGACTTGCCTTGCCTGACTTGTCTTGCCTGACTTGTCTTGCCTTGCTGACTTGCCTTACCTGACTTGTCTTGTCTGCTTTCCTTGCCAGAATTGTCTTGCCTGACTGGTCTTGCCTGACTTGCCTTGCCTTGCCTGACTTGCCTTGCCTTGCCTGACTTGCTTTGCCTGACTTGCCTTGCCTGAATTGTCTTGCCTGACTTGTCTTGCCTGACTTGCCTTGCCTGACTTGCCTTTCCAGACTTGCTTTGCCAGACTTGCCTTGCCTGACTTGCCTTGCCTGACTTGCCTTGCCTTGCCTGACTTGTCTTGCCTGCCTTGTCTTGCCTGACTTGCCTTGCCTGACTTGTCTTGCCTGACTTGCCTTGCCTGATTTGCCTTGCCTTGCCTGACTTGCCTTGCCTTGCCTGACTTGCCTTGCCTGACTTGCCTTGCTTGACTTGCCTTGCCTGACTTGCCTTGCCTGACTTGCCTTGCCTGACTTGCCTTGCCTGACTTGTCCTTGCCTGCCTTATCTTGCCTGACTTGCCTTGCATGACTTGCCTTTTCTGACTTGTCTTGCCTGCCTTGCCTTGCCTGACTTGTCTTGCCTGCCTTGCCTTGCCTGACTTGCCTTGCCTGACTTGCCTTGCCTGACTTGCCTTGCCTGACTTGCCTTGCCTGACTTGCCTTGCCTGACTTGCCTTGTCTGACTTGCCTTGCCTACATTGTCTTGCCTGTCTGGCCTTGCCTGACTTGCCTTGCCTGACTTGCTTTGCCTGACTTGCCTTGCCTGACTTGCCTTGCCTTGCCTGACTTGCCTTGCCTTGCCTGACTTGTCTTGCCTGACTTGCCTTGCCTGACTTGCCTTGCCTGACTTGCCTTGCCTGACTTGCCTTGCCTGACTGTCTTGCCTGCCTTGTCTTGCCTGACTTGCCTTGCCTACCTTGTCTTGCCTGACTTGCCTTGCCTGACTTGCCTTGCCTGACTTGCCTTGCCTGACTTGTCTTGCCTGATTTGCCTTGCCTGACTTGTCTTGCCTGCCTTGTCTTGCCTGACTTGCCTTGCCTGACTTGTCTTGCCTGACTTGACTTGCCTTGCCTTGCCTGACCTTGCCTTGCCTGACTTGCCTTGCCTGACTTGCCTTGCCTTGCCTGACTTGTCTTGCCTGCCTTGTCTTGCCTGACTTGCCTTGCATGACTTGCCTTTTCTGACTTGTCTTGCCTGCCTTGCCTTGCCTGACTTGTCTTGCCTGCCTTGCCTTGCCTGACTTGCCTTGCCTGACTTGCCTTGTCTGACTTGCCTTGCCTGACTTGCCTTGCCTGACTTGCCTTGCCTGACTTGCCTTGCCTGACTTGCCTTGCCTGACTTGCCTTGCCTGACTGGCCTTGCCTGACTTGCCTTGCCTGACTTGCTTTGCCTGACTTGCCTTGCCCCTTGACTTGCTTTGCCTGACTTGCCTTGCCTGACTTGCCTTGCCTTGCCTGACCTTGTCTTGCCGCCTGACTTGCTTTGGCCTGACTTGGCCTTGCCTGACTGTCTTGCCTGCCTTGTCCCTTGCCTGGCTTGGCTGGCCTTGACCTTGTCTTGCCCTGACTTGTCCTTGCCTGTACTTGTCTTGCCCTGACTTTGGCCTTGCCATGACTTGCCTTGCCTGACTTGCCTGCCTTATCTTGCCTTGCCTTTCCTGACTTGACTTGCCTTGCCTGACTTGCCTGGCTTGACTTTTCTTTGCCCGACTTTACTTTTTGCCTTGCCTTGCCTGACTTGCCTTGCCTTGCCTGACTTGCCTTGCCTGCCTTATCTTCCCTGACTTTGCCTTGCCCCTTTCTGACTTGCCTTACCCTGACTTGCTTGGCTGGACCTGTCTTGCCTTGCCTGACGTGCCTGGATTGTCTTGTCTTGCCTGAATTTTCCTTGCCTTGGTCGACGTGCCTCCCTGGCTTGACTTGTCTCTATCTGAATTTCCTTGCCTTGGCCGACTTGCATACCTCGCTTTGACTTGCCTTGCTGACTTCCTTGATTTGCCTTGCCTTGGAACACTAATTTTTTTCTTCGGTACTAATTTTTCTCGTTTTACTCGGCGTTATAAACTGGGAAGAAGGCACAAGAGACACGTGTTATCCAATCAAAATTATTACAACAAATGACAGGTTGAAAAAATAATATACCGATCGTGACGATGGAGGCATTTATCAAAGTACATGTCGGCACAATTGAAATACGACAACTTTAGGGTTAGTGACAATAGGTTTGTTTTGTTTTGATATTTATTTGTCCATTTGGTTTGAATCACTATTTGTAAAAACCTCCTTGACACGTGCCTGCAGTTAAAAGTCTGCCGATGCGTTAATAAAGGACACTATCCTTCTAATACACCGAGTGGATCCGCGAACAAGGACATTTTTAGCCGCGAATACTGGAACTGTGTCGCAATTTGTAACCCGCGAATAAAGAGTTTTTTACTGTATTCACAAATGTATGTCAGACACTAAGTACTCTCTATACGCCCTTGTAACTTTATAAATATAATGGACTATTGCTAGTAACGGAGGGAATGGAAATCAATTTCTTCACTGTTTTATTAGAGGCTACCTAATACCAGGCGTGTGCAGCTACGCCTAAATAAATGAAAAGTAATGTGCTTTTATGTTTAGTTGAATAATGAATGGAAAAATAACTATAAATTTATATTTTTAGATACCCCGTGCTGATTACCCGGCGTTGGAAGGGAATCTGCTTATTACGATTTTCTTGACACAAATGAGCTGAAATACGAAAATTAATGGGTTTATGTTTAGTTAAGGAAGTAAAAAGAAAAAATGTATATCGTAATTATTTTTAGATACCCCGTTCTTTTACCCGGCGCTGTCCGCGAATGTACTCATCCCGATCTTTTTGGGGATAAATGAGCTGAAAAACGAAAATGAATGTACTTCTTATGATTAGTTGAACAAGTAAAATGAAAGATTTATAAATGTATATCGTAATTATTTTAACATCCCCGTGCTGATTACCCAGTGTTGCCCGGGAATCTACTTATCTCGATCTTCTTGGCGTAAATGATCTAAAGACAAAATATGATGTTGTGAGTTATCCGTAAAAGAATATCGCCATGTCCTGCTGTGCTTGCACAGGAGTCTACGTACTTGTCTCGATCTTCTTGGCATCAATGAAAGACAAAAATGGTTATTATTATAAGTTATCCGTAAGACATAAAAATATGCTGTCGTGGACTTTTTTGTAGGCGATTTGAGATATTCAATTCTGTGTACATTAATTTTGTATATTTGTTATGGTTTAGGCAGCGTGAGCCATTTAGGGCGCCCAAAGAACTGCTTTTTTCACGTTTTTCACTAAAAAGGGCGATTTTTTAAGGGTGTAGGAGTTGAGTATCACAACTCTCTTATACCCTATGTTCATCCCGGGAATCTCCTGAACATTTTGCAAAAAAACCCATCACAATCGGATCAACGGAATGGCCGCGCATAAAGTAAGAACAAACAAACATTCATTTTTTTAGAGATGTCACATTGATTGAATTCCATTGTCTCAGTATAAGTTCGTCAAAACATATATGAATATACCAACTCTAAATAATGTTGTAATTATTTGAAAAATTGAAAAATGTACCATAACCTATGGTTAAAAGTGCATGTCGTAACTGTCCTTTCTTTGACACTAGTGGAAGACAGTAGTTTAGTTGCATACCTAAAACAAAAGAAAATTAACACTTGAAATACAGAGTGATTCAGGAAATCGAAATACACATTTGTGTGACTGTAGCGGAATAAAGTAAACTAACATCCTAAAAAAAAAAGGCTCAACTGCACTTCTACTAGCGCTTGATTTTTCAGTTATATTGTCGTAAACTATAGCTCTTCTTCTGTATTTACTAACATTATTTAATATTTTAAACTTTTTCAAACAATTTCTATAACATTATTAGACATTTTGAAGCATTTATTTAAATGTGCAAATCACAATATTATGACACTGTTAGACAATATTGTGATGCTAACTGCTATTTTCTCCACAGAGTTATATACTTAGTCTATGGTTTTTTCTATCGCTGGTTGGATCAGCGTTTAGGGGAGTGATAAGTAGTGTACACCCATTTTAATTAACGTTTGTAAGTTTTATTATTAATAACATTTTTTAACACAGATTTGGGACTTAATTGCAAATATTGGTCATTTAAATTTCATAGCAACGAATAGTAATCGAGGATGATAATCGATATGTGGTTCGATTGTGGGTTATCGCTTGCCTCTATAAACTCTGGCGCATGCGGACTGTAGTTATTTAAATATATTGTTGTATTGTTGCTTAGATCAGTTGGAACACAATTCATAATTTGTTAACATGTCTGAAGAAGGTACAGTGTACCGAAACAGCTGTCACTGAATTATATCTCAATAAAATATGAAAATCAAATAAAACTACGTTTTATTTTCATTCAATTAATACAAAATGAAATTGTAACATAGGTTTGCCTTGACCACCGAAAAAAAAACGAGGATTTGTACTCGGGACTTCCCAAATACAACTCTTAATCTTCTGCCGGCTAGGTCAATTCACTTGGTAAAAAAACATATTTTTGACGATTTCCCTTCGGGTTGGGAAAGTTTCATCCACAACAGTATTGCAACATTTTACAACATTGGTTGAAGACTTGAATCAATACAAACTTGAAGTTCACAAGAATTACAGTTTCAAACTAACTTTCTTAACTATGACGTCATGTTTTTACCTCAAAATTTCTGAAAATACTCAAACCAGAAACCAACTTTTATTTATCTTCATTCTTTTATATTACGTCATAATAATAAATTTATATTCCAGATTCAACTTGCTTTCGAATGTTTGTTTACTAGTTTTAAAGTATTTTCTAAAATCAACTTCCATCTTGAAGAGTTGGATATTTTGAAATGCATTTCCATATTATTATCAGAACCACAATATGTTCCAACAACGAACTAAATAAGTTATGCTACTGTTTATTTAAGCTTACACGAACGTGTCTAAATGGCACAAAGAGGACGGTGCCTATACGAAAACAGTTTTCGGATACTTTTGATATTAACAATGGCTTTAAAGCAAGGAGATGCACTACTTTCCTCTACTATTCCACTTTTGTATTGGAGCATGCCATCATATCATTGGAGAAGAAGAAGAAGGCCTACAACTCAATGGTATTAGTTTATGGCTGGTGATGTAATACTATTGGGTGATAGCGAGGAGATACTTAAGGACAACACGCACACACTACTGAGTAAACACTAAGGAATTAGGACTGGAAGTAAATATCAATTAAAACTAAATATTATGGTCACACGTAGAAATACATTATATAATGGAAATGGACAGCTAATGACAAATTAATGAAATTTTGAGGAAGTGGCTGAATTCAAATACCTAGGAACAATAATCACAAACAGGAATGAGATGCACAAAGAAATTAAACATAGGCTCAATTCTGGAAATGCGTGCTATTATGCATTGCAGAGACTCTTGTCATCCCAACTGCTTTCAAAAAACGTTAAACTGAAAATATAGTAAAAATGTTATTCTACCAGTTACATTATATGGATGTGAAAAACTGGACTCTATTTTAAGGGAGGAAAGGAGATTACGAGTATTTAAGAATAAAGTTTCTAGGAGCATTTTGGGTCAAAAAGAGGATGAACAGACAGGTGAATGGAGAAGACTACATAACAGTGAACTACATTACATATATAGGAAGCCAGATATAATAAGAACAGTTAAGTCTCGTAGACTGCGATGAATAGGACATGTGTGTACGTGTGGGGGGATGAAAAATGTGCATGGAAGCTTCTTGTAGGAAAACCCGAGGGAAAACGCCCAGTTGGTAGACCAAGAATGAGGTGGGAGAATAACATTAAACCATTATTTAGGGAAGTATATTATACAAGGGATGATTGGAAAACATTAGCTCAGGGTAGGGATGTATGGAGAGCTTATGTCCGCGCGGTCATCAACCTACGGGTTCGATAGTGCCAGTGGGTTATTTATGTTTTATTTAAGGCGGGTTCCTTGATGCAAGCGGTTAGACGTTCTCACCTTGGGGGTCTTGAGATCAGTTCTCTGTCACTCCATGTGGGTCTCAAGGTGGACGAAGCGGAGTTTTGGGCAGGTTTTCTCGGAGTTTCGCCCTCGTTTTTTCCTCCTACAAGTTTCATTCCACCATTTCTCCATACTCATACCATTCATTGCGTCTCATTTTGTTCATTCGCCCGTGTGGTGGTGCGTCACACGTGATCTGCAGGCACAAACCTTTACTGTATAAATGTAGAGACATCTCATCTCATCCCTCGACTTGACCCCATGTTGCACATGTGTTGAGGTATTATGTTTTATTTTATTGTTTTACTTAGAAAGGCCAGCCTCATAGCTACTGGTCAGCGTTTCTGACTACTGTTCAAGATGTCCCGGATTCGATTCCCGGTCAAACCATAGGATTTTTTCCTTAAACGGAATCATTCCCGTGGTTTGCCCAGGGTCTGGAATTTGGGTTAAGAACTCTCCTGGCGCTTCATTATCATTATCACCCATCATATCATCGGGGTAAACGTAACTCCGCCTTCCAGGCGCCCCAACTTCAGAAATGGGTTACAATTACGCCAATGTCAGGAGAGAACACCAGAAATGTCGAAATGACAACCTGGGACATGATACGAATGTAGTTAGCACTTGATACGGATCGAAGAAATTAAAAAAAAAAACCCGAGAGGCATTTGCGCAGAGATTTTTTTTTTAATTTCCGAGATTCGTTATGTGTTTACCACATGGGTATTGCGTTACTATTTTTTTGCACTATGTGTATTTATTTTAGTAATTAAGATATTAGCTAAAATATTAACTTCGGCCGGGATTGAACCCGGGACCCTAGAGCCTAGAGGCAAGGAGCTTAACCCGTAGATTGCTGAGTCCGATTATCAGTAACATCATTATTCACTAACTAACTCACTTGAACTATCGAACCCGTGGGTTCATGGCCGCGCGGAAATAAGCTCTCCATACATCCCTACCCTGAGCTAATGTTGTCCAATCATCCTCTGTAATCTACTTCCCTCAAATCATGGTTAATGTTATTCTCTCACCTCAATCTTGGTCTACCAACTGGGCGTTTTCCCTCTGGTTTTCCAACAAGAAGCTTCCATGCACCTCTTTCATTCCCCATTCGTGCCACATGTCCTGCCCATCGCTGTCTACCAGACTTAACTGTTCTTATTATATCTGTCTTCCTATACATACCATGTCCACCGCTGTGGTCTCGAGGTAGCGTGCTGTCTTATCACGCAGCGGGCCGGGTTCGATTCCCGGTCAGGACAGACTCCTGGGTGAGGTTTTTTCGGGGTTTTTCCTCATGAACAAATGTCAGGAAGCTTAGGGCCGAACGGTCCGCGAAAATCATCTGACCATCATCATCATCATACTTATCATTATCATCATCATCGTCCTTCACCGGTGTGGAAAGCAACGGGAAGCTAACATAAAAATCCATAGCGCAACAGACTTAGAAAGTCTTTAGTCTACCATCCGACTGCTGGCCTCACATCCACATGTGTCAATCACAGAGGTAGATGATCATCAGCCAGTGTAGGGGTGACATGTGGTCAGCATGTCGGGTCCCCCAGCCGTTATATCTGGGTTTTCTCAACCTGGAGCCGCTACTTATTGTAACTACCCAAATGCCTCACGATTCTGGGTGGGCACAGGTCCCATACTGGCCGAAATTCCATGAGAAAAAAGTCTTCCCCCATGGGGACTCGAACCAGCGCAAGTCCCGTAGCTCCGCATCAAGGCTTCTTGCCACACCTATAATTCCGTAGTAAAGCTACAAAGCATAGCATGAAAATGCTTTGATTGCAGTAAAAGACCTGCCCTCGGGCAGAATTACTATGCAATGATGGAATACATACCATGTATCTTAAAATTGTAATATGTACGTAATTTTTTGTATAATTCTACTATTCGCTGGTTGAGTGGAAGAGAAGGCCTTATGGCCTTAACTCTGCCGGCTAAAATAAAGCATTATTATTATTATTATTATTATTATTATTATTATTATTATTATTATTATTATTATTATTATTATGTAGTTCACTATTATGTAGTTTTCTCCATTCACCTGTCTGTTAATATCTTTTTTGAACCAAAAATATTCCTAAGAACTTTGTTCTCAAATACTCGATGACGTTATCAGTTTTTTTGTAATTATCTGGTGTAATTGCAAACGATGTGGTCTCCAGACGGTATTGTTGTGTATAAATGTAACAAGTATAGCATTACAGGAAAAAGAATTAGGAATTCTGAATGCGCGTTTTGTTGTGTTGTGGAATGTGTGTGTGTTAAAATGAAATAAAGAAAGGAGCAGAGATTAAGATCGCATAAACATCTGATAGTGTTAGTAGCCTCTTTCCTTTCACTGAAATGCTCGCTCCCCATGTGGAATTGCTATTGTAAAAAAATGGAAATAAAAGAGATGCGGGTTGCAGCCCAGCGCCTGTTGCATTGCTCTTTCTGCTTCACAGAGATACGGGTTCATAATAAGGGCTTTGTTTCAGTGGCGGCTCGTAGCGTTACGACATTCCCTAAGGAAATAAGATTTGCTAACCATAAAAAGAGTTTTCAATTCTCCAAAACAAGACCCCTGGGGGGTCCGGTTCTTAAGCCCCACTCTGTGCTCACAACAGCAACAGGGCGCGTCCCCAGGTGACGGATCGGGGAACGGTCGGTGGTTTGCTTGGTCCAAACCGGGCCCGCGGGCCATTTTTGAGGTCGTCAGGACTCGAGGGACCTGACGTACCACATAGCTCGTGCTGCGCCCATTTCAGCAGCCAAACGCGTCCCCTCGGTGGCGTAGTGAGGAAAAGGTCGGTGGATCTGCTAGTCAGTCCTCCCTTCCAAGTCCGATGGACTCGCGGACCATGAGTGGGGTCAAAAGGAGATAAGCGCCCTGTTGTACTAAAGCTCACATATCCTGGGACCCACAGCTGCAACGGCGACCGCCGTGGCGAAGTGGTAGGAGACTGGAGATCAGAAGCTGCTCTCTCTTGATTCAATGAACCCGAGGACTTCTGTGGGGACACCATGGGCGATGAGCACCCTGGATGCCTATATTGCTCAGTGGGCTGGACTCGCAGCAGCGGCACGACTAGGCCTAGTCTTGCGAACGGGCTGGTTGGGACAATACCGGGCGTAATGCTGGGAATTACCACCAGGTCTGTAAGCTCGGAAGAGGAGAAAGCGCGGTCTTTTGGGTGTGGGATTTGCGCCGACTCCTGGACCGAGTAACCTGTGAGGTCGTCAGGAGTTGAGCGACCTGACGTACTAATGCTCAGGCTGGACCCACTTCAGCAACAAAACACGTCCCCAGATGGTGCACTGGGGGAAAGGTCGGTAGATCTGCTAGACAGTCCTCCCGGTCAAGTCCAAGGGACTCGTGAACCATTAGTGGGGTCGACAGGAGTTGAGCGCCCTGCCGTACTGTTTGCTTACCTGTGGGAGCTTGCGAGCTCCTGACCGGCCCACAACGACAACAGGACACGTTCCTGAGGGGCAGACCAGGGCACGGCTCGGACCAGTGCAGAGGGGAGCAACTGTGCTGGTTCCCCGCTCAGTCTACGGGCTCGTGGACAAACTGTGGGGTAACCAGGAGAAAAGCACATGCATGTACTAAAGTGTCACACTGCGGGGCTTGAGGATTCAAGCCCTAGCTGGTCTCACAACGGCTGCAGGATGCGTCCCTGGAGGTAGAACAGGGGAACGGTCGGTGGATCTGTGACAGCAGTCCTCCCGGGTAGGCTCTTGGAGCCCGTGGACCAATTGTGGGGTCGTCAGGACCAAGCAACCTGACGTACTATGTAGCTCACCAATTTACCCGAATTGGTAACTCCAACACATCCTCTCGGATGCTGCTTTTACGTTTATGAAGTTCCAATGTGGTTTAGAAGTAGACATAGGGGGAAAAAAGTTGGCTGGGGGTAGATCCCAGGGGTTGTACGTGGGTCCAACTGTTTCCAAAACAAGAGAAGTTGGTTCCAATAGAAGAGCAGTTGCCATTCTTCCCTCTAATTCCCAGCCATGGTCAATGGGACTCTAGGACATAAACATTTTAGTAAGCACCCTCCTTCGGGAGGGATGTACATCTATGGGTCAAGCTCACATACGAGTTCTCTTATTAATTAATTAAACTAAATTAATTATTTAAGTGTTTAAAAATATAACCCGTCAAACAGTCGTTAAAGTGTTGCATGTTGCGTTAAAAATAAGGAAACGTTTGTAATAACCATGACAACAATCAGCTGATCAATGAGTCTGAGGTTGGGAAGTGGTTTTTACAGAAGGGAGGAAATTGATTAAAAACCGAGCGATAGCGAATTTTGTCTTTTACCTCATTTATGTCAACAAGGTCGGCATAAGGAGATTCTCGGGTAACGCCGGGTAATCAGCATGGGGTATCTAAAAAAAATATAAATTTATAATTATTTTTCCTTTTACTTATTCAACTAAACATAAATGCACATTAATTTTCATTTATTTGTGCGTAAGAGCGAACGCCGCGTATTTGCTAGTATTATCGTATAAAAATTATACATGTGTTATTCTATGGCTACAATCATGACAAGCCGCCACTGAATGTCGAGAGAAGTAATTCACTTTGAATAATCTGGCAGTACGTCACAAACCAACGGTCATGTTTCACGCTCCACGAGTGTGGGTTGCACACCCTTGTCACCGTCATCAATAGCTTCACAACTTACACGACAAAACAACGGCCGCCGTGAAAATACTGAGGATGGAACAGATGAAGAAAGTTCCGAAACTAGTCTAAGTATAAGAAGATTATGTTGTGAGATAATAACATTTTATCATCTACATCTAAAACAAAAATATTAACTCTGAAAGGAAAATGTGCAATAAGAACAAAAATAGTGATAAACAATGTAATTATAGACCAAGTTCAGAATTTTAATTATTTGGCATATCATTTAGGCAATGACAGAAATTTATATAAACATACTAAAATACAACGATTCAATTATCTATGTGGCACAATTAAACGTACTTTATTGAATAAGACTAGAAAATAAAGTATTTTAAAATTTTACAAAGTATTGTCAGTTCCATCTCTTATCTATGGATGTGAAACCTGGACATTAACAAAGGCAGATAGTAAACAAATAGAGGCTGCTGAAATGAAGATGTTGAGAGCAATAGCAGGATACCAAAGGACCGATACGAAGATATAAGAACAGAACTAAATATATTTAATCTCTATGAAAGAATAAAATATTATCAAAATGCTTACCTTCAGCACGTATTACGAATGAATGAACAGCGCATACCAAGAAGAATGTATAATTATAAACCAAAAGGGAGAAGAATGTTGAAAAGACCACTGAAGAGATGGAAGGACCAATTCGACCTATAATGAGATTGGAACAGGCCATTGGGCTTAATCCTTGTTGTTAATGATGATGATGATGAAGTAAAGTTCAAATACCTTAGGACGGGTTACTGGCCCCAGTGGTAGGAAGTTGAACTTTCAAACATGGTTGCTATTAATATAAAATTATAGAATATTCACCTGAAAGGTCCGTCTCCTCAACTTAATTAATCATTTAACTGTAGCGCTTTCGGGACTTGTCCCATCATCGGCAGGATTCAAAACTGGTGTTTCACTGAAGATCTGGTAGAGGGGGTTGCATGTATTGGGTTCGTTTTCGTTTATCAGGCTGTCGTTGTGAGCTGCTTTCATGATTTCCATCTCTTCGAGTACGTTTATCTTCGCTGGATTATTTTCTCTGTGCATTACTGTTAGGGTGTTTTCAATATTTAACATGCGATGTCCTTCATGGATAACGTGTTTTTGCTTAGCTTGATTTACCTTCTGCGTGAATGAAGTCTCGAAAATGTTCTTTGAATCTGATGTTAAAACTCCTGTTTGTCCTTCCTATATAAAATTTGTTGCAGTCCTTACATGTCAGTTTATAAACTCCTTTGCTGTTGAAAATGTTATTTTCTTCAATGTTATTGTTTATTATGTTGTTAATTTGTTATTGGTTCTGTATGCTATTTTTTACGTTTTTATCGGCTTTCTTTAGTGCATTGGCTAATTTTGTCGTTTCTTTTCCTGTGTATGTAAGTGTTATCCATGTTTTCTTGTTGTTGTCAGATTCTTTTTCTAGTTTAGTTATGTTGGTTATGTTGTTCTTCCTTTTTTTGTTTTTTTTACGAGCTTATCTATGAATTCTTCATTATAGCCATTGGTTTTTGCCATATACTTAATGTAGTTGAGTTCTTGGATATAATTGTCTTTGCTTAATGGGAGTATCAACATTCTACTGACTAAGCTATTAAATGTACTAATTTTCTGTTGAAAAGGGTGTGTAGAATTTTTGTTTGAATATTCTATAATTTTATATTAATTTTGAATAAACCTCAACGGAACACATCATGAATCTTATAAAGTTGATGGTTGCTATTGCTGTAAGTACGACAAAACCCACTATCGCGCAAAAAACTATATTGAAGTTCGTCCCATTAGCGGAAGAGCAAAATCCTGGTAATCGTTGCATTTATTTGGTTGTAACCAAACTTGCTGGCAGTGGAGGTAGGTACACTTTGTCTTTGATGTACCCCCAAAGTCGGTTGTGGAATATCAAGTTCCCGACTGGTGCGGCAGGTCGATTTCTGCGGACTACGAACGAAACTGGCCCTAACTCGTAAAAAACCCTTGGACATCCACTGCTTTTAACTTTAACCCTTAAATTCGTAATGTATCCTTTTGGATGCATCAGTTGGTTCAGTTAATGTAATATTTTAGATAAATCAGAAGAAAAAGAAATAAATAACCACTTAAATGTGTGTGTAATTATACAATATACCTAACAATAACAGTTATACAAGATTCCGTTTTCACTGCGGTCCGCCACATTCAAATAACTAAGAGAAAACATTTGTGTTTTGCCAATTTAAGGGTTAACTACGGCACCAGTTTCCTTAAATTGACGACACCATCGATTATGTTTTGTTTACCTGAAGTTGGATTACTAGCGAATGCACGTTGTACGGTAATAAAAAGAAAATGTCATGATATTCCAACACGTGCAACACTTTTTGCTTTATAGTCGCCATTTTCAAAATCATTGTTACGTCATCACAACAGAACATGAGAAAGTAAACTTTGAGCGTTCCTCTTTCATTTGATGTTATTTAACATTTTCCAATACTGTTATTTTAACATAGTTCCAATAAAATTCTCAAATATAGATACTTCTAAACGATGCCAGCCGTTGGCGATGGTAGTGACACCTACCTGGCAGCGGACGAAACGAGAATTCTAGATTTGTATATGTGGAAAGAATTGTTAATGTTTGTGCCAAGTCTAGAATGGTGTAGTGGGCTGCATACTAGTAGAGAACTAGAATTTTTATTTTCACAGTATCATTATAATATCATTTCATGTATCATTCATTGTTTTATATGTTACATTTTGGTTTATACAATCGATTATATATATGTATAATGTTATGGCGGTTCCCACAATATTGTATGGATGTGTAACTTGGGCTCCAGTGAAAAGACAGAAGGATAGAATACAGACGGCGGAGATGCGGTTCCTAAGACAAGTAAAAGGATGTACAAGACTTGATAGAATAAGAAATGAGGATATAAGAGAAGAATTGAAAGTACAGCCTTTATTGGATAAAGACACGAATTACAGACAGAAATGGATTGATCATATGGATGGAATGAGTAAGGAGAGATATCCATTGTTAGAAAGAAATTATGAAGCAAGAGGAAGACGTGATGTTGGAAGACCTAGAAGACGTTGGGCTGATGCATTATGAAGTCGGAACGGGCAATTGACTAATCCCTGGAGTGATGATGCTGATGATGATGACAATCGATTATAATGCGATGAATCATTTGTAATTGTCCTGTAGGCTATATTCATTTACATTCACGTGTGATATTAAAATTCCTAATAAAAGTGGAATGCAGGCTTCCACGGCCGGTAATCATGGTAGTAAAAGATTCCGAGCTATGTGACTCGCAGTCGAGTCTACGACAGGGAAACAACAGCTTCTAGCGCTCGCCACTGAAAATGCCCTCCGCAGTTGAGGAAGAAACGCCAGTTATAGACCACGGCCACATAGCCCGGAATCTTTTACTACCATTCCTAATAAATTTAATTAATATATAGAAGCTTCAAGTAAAAATAAGGAAGTTACATTGTGTTAAAAAATAAATCTGATTTTCTCATCTCTTGCAACGTACGAATGTGAAATTTGGGAGCAGAAAACATAGGATTACTCAAGAGAACATAAGAATCACGCGAGTCACAAAATTGGATCGTGATCGGAATGAAAACAAATTGAAATAACTTAAAGTAGAACCAGTTTCACAGCCGATCAGAATAAAGTGGATAACTGATGTTATAAGAACGCGTTTCAGTTGGATATTTCAAGCAACTGCATCGCTTGGTCATGCAGTAGATGGACGCTGTCAGACAAGTCGCTTGGTTGTTAAACAAACGTACCAACTTTTGTGAGTCCGCAACACACAAATTGGGACGCATCACGACAGCAAAAATTGATGAATCACTAAAACACACAATAATTACAAACAGGAATGAGATGCACAAAGAAATTAAACATAGGCTCAATTCTGGAAATGCGTGCTATTATGCATTGCAGCGACTCTTGACTTCCCAACTCCTTTCAAAAAACGTAAAAATGAAAATATATAAAACTATTATTCTACCAGTTATATTATATGGATGCGAAACATGGAGTCTTACTTTAAGGGGGGAAAGAAGATTACAAGTATTTGAGAATAAAGTACTTAGGAAAATTTTTTGGACCACAGAGAGATGAACAGACAGGTGAATGGAGAAGACTGCATAACAGTGAACTACATGGTCTTTATAGGAAGCCAGATATAATGAGAACAGTTAAGTCTCGTAGATTGCGATGGACAGGATATGTGGCATGAATGAGGAATGAAAGACTTCCATGGAAGCTTCTTCTAGGAAAACCAGAGGGGAAACGCCCAGTTGGTAGACCAAGAATGAGGTGGGAGAATAACATTAACTGTGATTTGAGGGAAGTACATTATACAGGGATGATTGGAAAACATTGGCTCAGGATAGGGATATATGGAGAGCTTGTGTCCGCGCGGTCATGAACCTATGTATTAAGGCGACAAGCCTTGGTGCATAGGTACGGGACTTGAGCTGGTTCAATTCTCACTGGGAGAAGAATTTTTCTCACGAGATTTCGGCCAGTATGGACCGGTGCCCACCCAGCATCGTGAGGCATTTGGGTAGCTACAATAAGTAGCGACTCCAGGTTGAGAAAACCAGCTATAACGGCTGGGTGACCCGACATGCTGACCACATGTCATCCCTATTCTGGCAGGATGATCGTCTGCCTCTGTGACTAACACATGTAGATGTGAGACCAGCAGCCGGCCAAGGGCCTTATAGGCCTGTCGCTCCATGGAGTTTATTACACCATAATTTAGAGAATTTTGGGGGACATTTAACATATGTAACATATAACTGTCCACCCGTAATACAGGGCAGGCGCTAAAAAAGTGTATATCGGTGTGATTAAAAGATAGCTTTTATGGACGCTTAAATGACCTCCGCTGCCTAGACCATAACAAATACACCAAATAAATATCTCAAAACATTCTACAAAAAAATTCCGCGGACAGATATAGTTATCTTTCATCGAATTTTATCTTTCATATCATTCATGCAAAGAAGATCGGGA
>JASPKZ010001876.1:0-82988 GCA_030220185.1 Diploptera punctata
TCAATATGCGTAGAACATCATCGTCGTCACGAATTAGCCCTTTGTAGACCTGTTTCGACCCCATCTAGCAGTCTTTCAAGGGGTCTTCCTGGTCGACGATGTCCTTGGGCTTATATTGCGTCATCATTTTTGGGATTCTTGAATTATCAATTCTTTTTACATGCCTGAATCTGGTATCCTCAGGCCAACCATTTACTGCCTTCGTGCAGGGCTATGGAACTTGCGCTAGTTAGAGTCCCCAGGGAGGAAGAAATGTTATCACGGAATTTCGGAAAATATTGGACGGTGCCCATCCTACATCATGAGGAATTTAGTTCACTACAATATATAGCGGCTCCAAGTTGAGACCCTACATGCTTACCACATATCACTGACTGGATAATCGCCTACCACTGTGACTAACATTGGCTAGTGAGGCCAGAAACAAGTTGATAGTCTAATGGTCTTATATGAGTGTTGCTCCAAGGAGTTGGAAATTACATTGGTTTGACTATACTATCAGGATGGAGAGAAGAATCGTTTTAAAAAACTCATGCTACTTACATATGAAGGAAGTAGAATATTAGGCAGACCGAAGTTAAGATGTTAATAAGCTTAGAGAATGAGGAAGGAAGGCTTGGACAGCGATGAATTGAGGAAGATCTTGTCAGCAGCCAGGACTCAAAATGGGCCACTAACTGCCTTGGCTGTTAAAGAAGGCAGTTAAGTAAAAATATTAATTGACAGTAAACGTACTTGTAAGTTGCACACTAATTCTTCATCCAACAAATACAATTAGTCTCTAAATAAAAATAAAATAACATTTACGGGTTGTGTATAAATATGATTAATTGCAAATATTAACTTAAACTATATTGAACGATTAATACATGATAAACACATGGTCGCATGGATAAACAAAAGATGAGGTGTTATTGATACGCGCATAACAAATAATACAAGGTGGGAATTTCAGAATTAATAGCATCCTGGAAATGTAATTAACAAATTAACTAAACAACTGGCACTATCTTGGCCGTGTCGACATAAACTCTCGATACATCTCTATCCTGAACGAATACTTTCCCCTGTATAAACCACCCTTATATAATGGTAAATGTTATCCTTCTACCGCATTCTTAGCCTAACTAGCGGGCACTTTTCCTCTGGGTTTCTTATGCCCCTCTTTCAATACCGACTCGTACTATATGCCCTGTCCGAGCCATTTAACTGTTCTTATTACACCTGGTTTCCCATAAAGATCATGTAGCTCACTATTATGTAGTCTTCTCCATTTTTCTGTTTGTTCATCTGTCTTTGGTAAACATTTTTCTAAAAACCTTTTATTCTCAAATACTCGTAATATATTTTTTCTTTTAAAGTAATAGACTATCTTTCACACCCATGTAACTGGAAGAATAACCGTAGTCAACCGTTGTAATCTCGAAGTAACAACTTTGCCTAGTAGGCAGGAGATCCCCGTTCGGAGTAAGTTTCCTGGGTGAGAGGTGTTTCCTCCCTTGTAAGTAACTTTCCTGGGTGAGAGGTTGTTCCTCCCTTGTAAGTAAGTTTCCTGGGTGAGAGGTTTTTCCTCCTTGTAAGTAAGTTTCCTGGGTGAGAGGTGTTCCTCCCTTGTAAGTAAGTTTCCTGGGTGAGAGGTGTTTCCTCCCTTGTAAGTAAGTTTCCTGGGTGAGAGGTGTTTCCTCCCTTGTAAGTAAGTTTCCTGGGTGAAAGGTGTTTCCTCCCTTGTAAGTAAGTTTCCTGGGTGAGAGGTGTTTCCTCCCTTGTAAGTAAGTTTCCTGGGTGAGAGGTGTTTCCTCCCTTGTAAGTAAGTTTCCTGGGTGAGAGGTGTTTCCTCCCTTGTAAGTAAGTTTCCTGGGTGAGAGGTGTTTCCTCCCTGTAAGTAAGTTTCCTGGGTGAGAGGTGTTTCCTCCCTTGTAAGTAAGTTTCCTGGGTGAGAGGTGTTTCCTCCCTTGTAAGTAAGTTTCCTGGGTGAGAGGCGTTTCCTCCCTTGTAAGTAAGTTTCCTGGGTGAGAGGCGTTTCCTCCCTTGTAAGTAAGTTTCCTGGGTGAGAGGCGTTTCCTCCCTTGTAAGTAAGTTTCCTGGGTGAGAGGTGTTTCCTCCCTTGTAAGTAAGTTTCCTGGGTGAGAGGTGTTTCCTCCCTTGTAAGTAAGTTTCCTGGGTGAGAGGTGTTTCCTCCCTTGTAAGTAAGTTTCCTGGGTGAGAGGTGTTCCTCCCTTGTAAGTAAGTTTCCTGGGTGAGAGGTGTTTCCTCCCTTGTAAGTAAGTTTCCTGGGTGAGAGGTGTTTCCTCCCTTGTAAGTAAGTTTCCTGGGTGAGAGGTGTTTCCTCCCTTGTAAGTAAGTTTCCTGGGTGAGAGGTGTTTCCTCCCTTGTAAGTAAGTTTCCTGGGTGAGAGGTGTTTCCTCCCTTGTAAGTAAGTTTCCTGGGTGAGAGGTGTTTCCTCCCTTGTAAGTAAGTTTCCTGGGTGAGAGGTGTTTCCTCCCTTGTAAGTAAGTTTCCTGGGTGAGAGGTGTTTCCTCCCTTGTAAGTAAGTTTCCTGGGTGAGAGGTGTTTCCTCCCTTGTAAGTAAGTTTCCTGGGTGAGAGGTGTTTCCTCCCTTGTAAGTAAGTTTCCTGGGTGAGAGGTGTTTTCCTCGCTTGTAAGTAAGTTTCCTGGGTGAGAGGTGTTTCCTCCCTTGTAAGTAAGTTTCCTGGGTGAGAGGTGTTTCCTCCCTTGTAAGTAAGTTTCCTGGGTGAGACGTGTTTCCTCCCTTGTAAGTAAAAGTCAAGATAGAACATCATAGTCGTCATTCATTCACTTTGTTTAGCGTGAATGCGCGAGTGTATCTTGTCTTACATATTCGCCTTATTTCTCAGGTGGTTCTGGGTTTAAGCTAATCCCGGGAGGTCCTCCATGTCCATTTATGGTAAAAAAGTAGGTCTTGTTATCCAAACTTGCAAATTCACTCCCGACAGATCGTGCCCCTGCAAGACCCGTGTGGCGTGGGGCGTGTAAAAGTATCTACAAACGTAGGGGTTAAACAAAGAATAAAGAGAATAACCGTTCTATATAATTTTACTTTTTTCAGAAGTTGGGATGAAAAATCCCTGTAATCCGTAACAGCATTACGTTTCCAGATAGGATTTGTTTATTTATTGTTTCTGCAACTCATTAGCGTTCGTAATTATGTTGGTAGGAATTTGAATTTTAGTGCACCGCTATTATATAATGTCCTAAAATTCCATGTTCCTAAGAATATGCCCCTCTGTTTGCACTGTTCCATGAATTTCCTTAAGTAGTACACGGTCGGAAAAGCGAATGGGGGACTATTTTACCTCCGGAAATTTTTATCCCAAATAAGTATCTTTTGGGAACGGAAATGAATTTTATACGAAGGGCAGCAAGAATTTCAAGAACAGAAAAAATTAGGAACTCAGTTATAAGGGAGAAAATGAAGATTAAAGGCACTATTTTAGATTATATTAAAATCTCAGCAATTAAGATGGTATGGACATATCCAGCGAATGGAAGAGGATCGGCTGCCAAAATCGGTTTGGAATGGAAACCTGAGGGAAGACGAGTCAGAGGAAGACCTAAAACCTCCTGGAGTCAAGGAATATATTTATAGATGAAAGAGAAACATCTAGAACCAGGAGATTGGATGGACCAACAAAATTGGCTATTGGAAATCGGACGATGTCTAATACATTAATCAACCAATGATCTATCTAAATTTTTATCCCAGTCTGCGTTTCTTGCAAGTTGTTTCTTTATGGTGAAAGATCACCACTCTTTCGATCAAGGTTTTTTTTTCGCCTTTGACATGTCCGGCATGGGTAACTATTTCGGCATATCTCTCAGCCACAAGTGGCTGAAATTAAAATATCTAGGAACAACAATAATTAAATAGTTGCCCCGAAAAGAGATCTAAGCCACAAAAATTCCAAAGTTGAGTTTTCAGTGGATTAGGCCTAGTTATCTATCCGGTGAACATCACGACATGGTGCATGTAAAACTATCCCGCTCTCTTCCAGATCTGTTTTATCTTTTAAAAGTGAATAGTGATCTATATGTAACAAAATGGCGGAAGAAGTTAGTCGTGAGTAGCAGTTTATGAGTTAGATCTATTTTCGGGCCAACGAACAAGAATGAGGTGCGCAAAGAAATTAAACATAACCTATGCTCATTTCTGGAGATGCATACTATTATGCATAACAAGGACTTTTTGATCCCAATTTCTCTCACAATAACTGAAAATAGGAGCCTATATAAAACGGTTGTCCTCCCCGTTATATGGATGTGGAACAAGGACTATTACTTTGAGGGAGGAGAAAATATTACAACTATTGAGAACAAGGTTCTTATGAAAATTTTTGGACCAAAGAGAGATGAACAGACAGGTGAATGGAGAAGACTACATAATAATAGTGATATATATATATAAACGTTACGGGAAACTATAATAAGAACGGTTAAGTCTTGTAGACTGCGATGAGGGTATGAAAAGTCCTTGTAGGAAAATCCGAGGGAAAGCGGCTAGTAGGTAGGCCAAGATTGAGGTGGGAAAATTACATTAACCATGATTTGAGGGAACTAGATTATTCAGAGGATGATTGAAAAACATTAGCTCATGATGTTGATGTATGGAGAGCTTATGTCCACACAGCCATGAACCAACGGGTCAGTGAGTCAATTAGTTAGATATTTGATTTCATCCACTTACAAATTTGTTATTATTTAATAATGTTATATTCTGACATACTTCAATGGTATTTTAAATACAGACATCATTTTAAACTGGGTGTGAATTCGTATTAAAACAATGCGTTGTTTTGTTGATAAAGCTGTGGAAATTTTTCACTTAGTAATGACGCATTCTTAATGTTTGGAAAAAAGATAAAATTTGTTTAAAAACATTTACATATTGTGTTAATATATTTTTCGTTAGAACGTCCATAACAAATTTCTGTTTATTTTGTTTTCTTTGAGAATATAATTAAATATGGACTTCTACTCTGAGGTTCCTAGCTATATTGACAAAATTATTAAACAAATTTTCTATTCATATTTTTCTAAAACATCACATGCATTTTTTAATATAGGCTACACTTGTTTGGGAATATAAATAAATAGGAACTTCTATTGTGTCTGAGCTAGTAATCTAGGATGCATGTAGTTAAACAGTTTATGGGTTAAAGCAAGGAGATGCACTATCTCCTCTACTTTCTATTTTGTACCTGAACATACAATTAAATCATTACAACTCAATGGTATTAATAAGCTTCTAGTTTATGCTCTTGGTGTAGTTTTATTAGGCAATAGCGAGAAGATACTAAGTGCCAACACGCACACTTTATTGAATAAGACTAAGAATTGGGGCTGGAAGTAAACATCAACGAAACTAAATATATGGTCACACATAGAAAAATATTATATAATGGAAATGGACAGTTCCGCCATGGGACTTGGTGCAGAGCTATGGGATTTGCGCTGGTTCGAGTCCTCATTGGGGAATACATTTTCTCGTGGTATTTCATTTCAGTATGGGACCGGGTCCAGCATCACGAGGAATTTGGATAGCTAGAATAAGCAAAGATTCTATGTTGAGTAAACGAGACATAACGATTGGGGACCCAACATGCTGACCACTTATCACTCCTCTACTGGCTGGATATTGTCGGCTTCTGTGATTGACATGTGGATGTGAAACCAGTAACTGGCTGATAGGCCAAGGGCTATCTAGGCTGTCGCGCCATGGAGTAAAATGCATGGCGCAGCACACATTAACAACATAAATTAAACAAGGGAAAAGCTGCCAAAGAACGGAGTATGGTGGCGCATTTCAAGAAGGCCCTATGTCTCGAAGAGGAGCGACCGCAAACTACTACCACTATTTCTACGCCACGGGGACCCTCGGGTTTTCTTCTCTTTTGAAGGAACCCAATTTCAATACTTTTCCCCCGTAGAATTCATATTATCATAGCGTCTGTTTATTTATTATTTATATTTTTAATATATTTCTACGATATTATGAAATTATGAATGTAATGAAATGGGTCGTTGATAACGAAATTTCAATCCGGCATTATCATTTTGGTCTAATGGTTTTGTTGCTTGCCTCAAGTCCCCAAAGGTCGCGGCTTCAAACCTGGTCGAAGTCGATTGATTTTTAGGAAAGAAATATCCAAGAGACAATTCCTCCTGGATGAGTCACGCTCGTAGAATTACCTCAAGCCTAAATTAGTACCTACCCATCTAAGTGATACCTTAATTGCCTACTAGATTTCTCATTGAGGTTATATGCTCATCACATGTCACTCGTTGACATATGTAGGGAAATAGGCGTAACTAAATTAACTTGATCAAGAAACTCTCGTTAGGTGAGCACCTATGTCTCCACGAGGGATGTATGGTGTATATACATACCTATACATTTGCCTTGACGATTGAGGAAAAAACTCAGGCTTTTCGGTACAGGGTTTGAACCCAAGACCTTTGTATTGTTACATACAAAATTAACGATAAAACAAACTAAAAGGTTTTAAGTATTATTAAACAACAGGGGGTTGAAGTTGAAAGTGATTAGAGTTAACATCTGTAAATACGAGCTAAATTTGGTTAGACTGACCTTTGACCCTATAGAGTGCTAATTCAAACATTCCTAATAAAATCGCTCGCACATGCATATTTCAGAACTAAAACAGAATAAGCAACTTTTTTAAAACTTTCAAGGAGATGTAATGTCTTCATATTTCATTTTAAAAGTTTTGACTTGATATGTAATTATTATAAAACAGTGAACTTTTATTGACTTTATTGACAGTATGCATAGATAGGAATATGTGATGAAGAAAAATTGCAACTAGTTAATCACGATTCTCTACAGAAACGCAGGCGTACGATTTCCTTTGAAACTCGTATGTCCCATGTACAGCCTGAAACAGTCCTGTCATTTAAATTTATCAGGCATTCACGAAGAGGCGCTATTGACCTCAGATTTAAAGAGCGTCATTAAAAAAAGATAAGCGAATTACAGGACTTAAAAACCTCAAGCCTAATTTAGTGTACTCTGAGCAAAACTTGTCGACCCCTTCTTACTTAAATTTGAGTACTCTGCCGGTATAATATCTTAGTTGTTATATACTACCTTTAAATAAAATATATATATAAAAAACCCAGCCGGCTATTGGTTTCTCATCCACATGCGACGCAGAAGATCAGTCAGTATAGGACTGACACATAGTCAGCATGTCGACTCCCCCAACCGATATAACTGTTCTTTATATATTTGGAACCGCTACTTATTTTAGCTACTCATTTCCTTGCGATTCTGGATGAGCTCCAAACCAATACATGCCGAAATTCGATGATAAAATTTCTTTCTCCATGGAGATTTATCCGGTAGCCTGAGCCAAGGTATAATGCCTTAGAACAGTCGGCTATCGCGCGGGATAAATAAAATATTTTTTTTATTTGTTGTAGGGAAAATGATGTTGAAATGTGAACGCATGGTACTGGAAGAATACATTAATTCTGTTATCATACATTTTAATATCATTAACGTGTTTTATTAAAATACTTTCATTATTTAATAATCATAAAAATAATAATCATAATATGGGTGCGAAACATGGACTCTTACTTTAAGGGAGGAAAGGAGATTACAAGTATTTGAGAATAAAGTACTTAGGAAAATTTTTGGACCAAAGAGAGATGAACAGACAGGTGAATGGAGAATACTACATAACAATGAACTACATGGTCTTTATAGGAAGCCAGATATAATAAGAACAGTTAAGTCTCGTAGACTGCGATGGGCAGGACATGTTGCACATATGGGGAATGAAAGACGTGCATGGAAGCTTCTTGTAGGAAAGCCAGAGGGAAAACGCCCAGTTGGTAGACCAAGAATGAGGTGGGAGAATAACATTAACTATGATTTGAGGGAAGTAGATTATACAGGAAATGATTGGAAAGTATTAGCTCAGGATAAGGATGTATGGAGAGCGTATGACCGCGCGGCCATGAAGCTACGGGTTCGATAGTGCCAGTGAGTAAGTAAGTAAGTATTTAATAATCGTAAACAAATTCTAGTAGTACAATTTATATAGGATTTATAAGACTCTCACTTTACTTAACTAAATTCCTAATGATGTGTCATCATTAGGGCTCGGAATTTGAGGACCTATAAAAGACTAAAAAAGACAAAGATATCCTACAAAATACCTAAAACCTGAAAAATGACATAAAAAGGTTGCAGTTGCTAACGAGTGGATACATATAATCTCGCTGCCTTCACCCTTTGCCACAGGTAATTTTCACAAAGTGGCAATTTCTTAGAAAATCTGAAGTTGAAATAGAATAGTTGATGCGGTCAGTTAAAATAACGTAATATTTTGTGAGGGTTCAACAGTTTCTCCCGGAACAAAAGTGTTTGGAATGTGAAAAGTTGGTAGGAAATAAACATAGATCGTATTTTCAAAAGAAGTGAAATTGAGACTACACTCTGAGGATTCTTGAATTATGCAAATGGTATAAATGTAGTCAAAACAAGGTAAAGTTTAAAAAAAAGACCAATAAACCAAAGAAACGTCGAGAAAGGTCATAAAGAACAAATAAAACCCACCATTTTCTGTGTCTGTGTTTGCTGTGTAAATAGTGTTAATTCCAAAATGTGGTAAAATGAGATTGTGTCAAGCACATTAGAAAAATCAATTTTCAAGATGAGCAGACAGGTGAATGGAAAATACTACATAACAGTAAACTACATGGTCTTTATAGGAATCCAGATATAATAAGAATAGTTAAGTCTCGTAGACTGCGATGGGCAGGACATGTGGGGAATGAAAGACTTGCATGGAAGCTTCTTGTAGGAAAACCAGAGGGAAAACGTCCAGTTGGTGGAATAAGGTGGAAGAATAACATTAACTATGATTTGAGGGAAGTAGATTATACAGGGAATGATTGGAAAGTATTAGCACAGGATAGGGATGTATGGAGAGCTTATGTCCGCGCGGCCATGAACATGCGGGTTTGTTGCGTAAAATATATGAGTTTAATATTGTACTTATGTAAAAAATTACCTTGAAAATTTACTAACTCACTGGCACTATCAAACCGTAGGTTCATGGCCGCGCGGACATAAGCTCTCCATACATCCCAATCCTGAGCTAATGTTTTCCAATCATTCCCTGTATAATCTACTTGCCTCAAATCATAGTTAATGTTATTCTTCCACCTTGGTCTACCAACTGGGCGTTTTCCCTCTGGTTTTCCTACAAGAAGCTTCCATGCACGTCTTTCATTCCCCATATGTCCTGCCCATCGCAGTCTACGAGACTTAACTGTTGTTATTATATCTGGCTTCCTATAAAGATCATGTAGTTCATTGTTATGTAGTCTTTTCCATTCACCTGTCTGCTCATCTTGAAAATTAATTTTTCTAATGTGCTTGACACGATCTCATTTTACCACATTTTGGAATTAACACTATTTACACAGCAAACACAGACACAGAATGACGAAAATCTCGCACACTATCACGAAAAGTATTAATTTTATTGCATTATTTTTTATTTCATTTTAATTGCAATTTTTACTATAAAGTAATTTTTGACGTGTATTAATTGACTTTTTGATCCGAAATGTTCGCAAATAAAATGGCCTGCGCACTAATAGAAGTTAGACAGGCTGGCCTATAACATCGTTGCATATTAGCCTAACTTCTATTAGTGCGCAGGCCATTTTATTTGTAAACATTTAGGTTCAAAACGTCAATTAATTCACGTCATAAATTACTTTATACTAAAAATTGCAATTTGGGGCGTTCCGCTTGCCTGATTCTCCAACCTCTTGTTTATTACTTTTGCAGAACTTTTCTACAAAAAAAATAATGTAATAAAATTAATACATTTTAGCGGGAAGTAAAATTAAGTTCGCGGGAAGCCAGGTGGAATACGTTGTAATGCCGATTGATTACAATGTTTCTGCCAATAGACATGTACACTTTCTCCCATGATACTAAGTTTCACCTTAAATGGTACATCTTGTTACTCTTTTTATGCGTATCTCTACCCAATCAAATGATTTTATTACACAATGAACTATATATGTCTTACATTAGTATTGCAGAATATTCTTTGAATTATTGATTTATAATTGGGACTCGGGAGTTAGGATTTTTTTTTTTTTACTTTATGTCTGAATGCGAGGTTCAACATAATATATTTATGTTTTAGCTCATTGAAGGCCAGAAAAGATAGGTTTTATTTGTCCTTTATTTCCTTTTTCGACTTTTTTTAGCTTATTGATCCTTTTTTAACCTTTTTTTTAGCAATAGGTTTTAACGGTTTTTTGCAATTGTACCTTATTTTGACTACATTTATACAATTCAAGAATCCCAATTCCACTTCTTTAGAGAATACTACCAAGTGTTTCTGTTTAAGGTTTTAAAGGCTTTTCTCATTGCAATTACTTTTGTTCCATGAGAACCCTTACAAAATAATACGTTATTTTTAATCACCATTCTACTGACCGCTATTTCGAAGTCTAATTTTCTAAGAAGTTGCCACTTTGTGAAAATGTCTGGAGTAGAGGGTGAGGGAAGCTAAAACACATTTTTACGTCCATTTTACAGTTTTTAGGTATTTTATAGGTCCTCAACTTCCAAGCCCTATTCATAATACACTAGCTGATTACCCAGCGTTGCTCGGATATTTGTTCATCCCAATATTCTTGGCATCAATCAGCTTAGTGACAAAAAAAAAAACAGGTCTTTAAATCGATACTTATTTTCCCCAGAAATAATTATATAATCATTATTTTTTTAATCGATAAATTTTAAGCGGGTCAAGGAATGTAGGAATGCCAATGAAAAGGTGGACAGAACAACTGTGAGGCGGAGCAGGCAATTTCCCTAGCCCTTGAAGTGAAGAAGAAGAACAACATTAAAAATCCACAAAAAAAATCAATCTTTGAGTTTTATAATTCAAGTAAAAATAATGATCAACTGTCTGAGCAATATGCCTACTTTTTTAAAATTAAAATCGTGATTAATTCTTGATCTAAAGAAATCGCTGTAAAAAATAGACCGAATAAAAGTACATTTTTTCTCACTTTTAGGAACTTCTGGAATATTAAATATCGTTAAAATATTTCCTAAATTATTGCTAAATTATAAAAGCACGGAAGGAGAAATGTTGGTCGCCCACACAGAAGGTGGTCTGAACAATTTTAACAATTCTAGCTTTCATGAAACCGGAACGAGCCAACAGGCTTAATTCATGGATGATGGTGATGATGATGATGAAGTTAATACTTTTATACTTATCTCTCCCTCTCTCTTCCTAATTCTAAAAATGATTAGGTCTGCTAAGTTAGCAAACTTTTTTTTTCGTCCTAACAAATCGTTAATTATGTAAACAATTCAAGAAACAGTTTATTTGTAATTGTCAGTGTGTTCACATGTTTTTAATCTGCAACTTGAAGACTATTAGGGTAGCATGTGGGGTTCCCGAATCCGTTATATCTGGAATCGCTAGTTGTTATAATATAGCTGCCCAAACTCCTCAGGATGCTGAATGGGTACTGGTCCCATACTGGCCGAAATTCCATGAGAAAATGTCTTCCTCCAAGGTGACTAGAACCAGCGTAAGTCCCCTAGATCAACGCGAAAGCACAATGCCTTAAACCGTTCGTCTAAGACATGGGGAAAAAATAATGCTTTTAGATCCTATTTTACATTTTCAAGCTTATTTTAGATGCTTTAATAATTTTGTTAAGTCTAAACTTCCAGATTCCGGATATTATGAAGAAACAATTGAATTGGGTTGAGTTAATTTCAATTTTTGTCCCGCGGCGAAACCGAGTATTTTAAGGCATGATATCTCGTCGCAGAGTAATGAAACTTGCGCTGGTTCGAGTCTCCATGGGCGAAGAAATGTTCTCATGGAGTTCCGATCAGAATTGGTGGTTCGAGTTTCCATGGACGAAGAAATGTTCTCATGGAGTTCCGATCAGAATTGTACCGGTGCCCACCCACCAACTTGAGGCATTTGGGCAGTTTAAATAAGTAGCGGCTCCGGGTTGAAAAAAACTGGTTACACAAACTGACAACATATCACTCTTATACTGACTATATGAACGCGCCTCTTTTTAATACATGTGGATGTGAGGTCAGCAGTTAAATGGTCGACCAAGGGTCTTCTATGCCTGACGCATCTTGGAGTTTTTTTAATTTTCAGTTTTTTAACTTTTAAGTAAATGAACAGTTAATTTCCTAATATTATTTATTATTATTATTATTATTATTATTATTATTATTATTATTATTATTATTATTACCATCATTGGCCTCAAAGATTTTTCCTTTTGGATTATAGTAGGCCTATAGGACAGCTTTCGATATCCTTCAGACTGGAATTCGTTGAATATGATCTCTCCAAATTTTTTTTTTAACTATAGATGTAATTGATTCTATACTTAATTCTCCTCTAATAGCTACGTTCCTTTTGGGGTCTAGTAGTTTATAACCTGATACAATTCGGAGAAATCTCATTTCGGATAATTCGATTTTTCTTAAATAGTTTGATGTTAAGATCCAGCTTTCGTTTCCATATAATAGCAAAGGTAATACAATTACTATATAAAATTTTAATAATGTTTTTGATACATAGTGTTTTATTGTATATTTCCACAAAAACCTCGAAATTTGTTTAATTTTATTTGGACGTCTAAAGATTTTTTGTACCCTACATTATATCCTAGATAGCCTATTTCAGTTAAAATAATATTTCCATTTATTATAATTTTAGTTCCTCTGAGTTGTAATCCTTTGAATTACAATAAATATAATGGGTATGTTCCATAGATAAATGAGTATTTAAGTATGCTAAAGGAAGTTTTAAGAAGTGTCACAAAATATTACAGATATATTATAAATTTAAGATATACGAGAAAAATATAAGATTACAACTAGGATGATTTTAAAAACAAATCCAAACATTATAAAGAAATTTGTAGCTATATCCTGTTGTTGCAAAATTCCGAATTGTAAATCACGATATATATAATGGCCACGGCTAGGATTTTTATAGCCTAAAAACCACCGAAATATGCAGTGTATATACAGTTATGAACTAACATTTATACAAAATATGCACTGTAACATAAAAAAATATGACCTAATAATATTATAATTATGTAATAATTTGAGTTTGTAAAATCATTTAGTAAATAATTTTATGACATTTATTTATTTAGAATGAAATGCAAATGACCATTAAAATATAATCAAAACACAATTAGAAAAACGTTTAAAGTACCGGTTTTAAGTGATAGTTAATGTTTAAAAAATGTTCCCTGAAAGTAAAATAAATAGTGTGCGTAAGGTGTTTTAAAATCACTGCGCTTATTGGAAACTTCAGCACCGAAACAAAATTCTGAGAAATTTAACAACTTAAATAAACACGGAGGAAATAAATTGGGTACGATAAACGTTCTTTTCGCTATAAATGTGCTAAATGTTTAAATACGACTTAACAAAGTACTTCATTTCAATTAGTTTTTGTATGAAAAGCATTTATGTACATTTAACAAACAAATTACTCTTCACAAAAATATGTCATATCATAAAAATCCTAGCCTCAATAACGCCACAGAATAGATTACTTAAAAATTACACCTCTCATGTGCAAAAAAAAAAAAAAAAATTAAGAGACTTCTCGACATCTGATTTGACATCGGGAACAGTTCAACACTAAAAGCTACATGATGGTGTTACAAAACATTAAACCATGTAGGTAAAATTAAATCGTAGCCAAAAAAAAAAAAAAAAAAAAAAAAAAAGTGTGCTAAAACAAAATATAAGCAATTAAAGACTTTAAAATCAGTTTGACGTATACAAATTAAACTAAGGTTCTAACAGAAATTAAAATAAAATTTATCTTTCAACCCAATTCTTATTAATAAACTACAAATACGAATAAATTTGTATCCTCCTAAATTCAAGTAAATGCGTGCTAAAATTATTTAAGGATCATCTACATGAGTCTTAGGATGTCATAAATGAACAGAAAATATAGGCAATTTAAAAAAATTATAGTAAATATACAAAAAAGCTCCACCATGAGAAAATAACTATTTTTCAAACAAATAGGCCGATCATTCGTATTAATAAAGACAATGTTTATAAAAAACGATATTGTATCCCATCAATTTGATATAACAAACATGTATGCGATGTTTTAAAAGTTTTTTCAGATAATTGAAAATAATAATAATAATAATAATAATAATAATAATAATAATAATAATAATAATAATAATAATAATAATAATAATAATAATAACTCTTAGATTGGTAATATCACTCATCCCTGAGAAACCCAGATAAGTTGAAAACTGACACAAACAAGATATATCTGTCTATATATCTTTTTTTCTTTCAGTGAACTTCCTCCCTTTTATCAAAAACAAAAATGTCTATTATAGATAACAGCATAAAGAATTGACATATTGTCATTACCATATGAAGCAGCATAAAAAATCGTCAAGAAAATAAAGAAATGGAAAACATTGAAAAATAAGAAATATTGGTTTAATATTTTTAGTATACAATGGTAAATGAAACAGTAAAAATAAGATTTAAATGTGTGTCAAATTAAACAACAGTTTGCAATAAGTATGTATTTTTTAGAAGCCCGACAGATTTAATAGAAAACGAATTTCGGCAAATTGAATGGTTAACAATTTTAGACAACTATTAAAAGAATAAGTGTACTCACCGTTGGATGACAATAGCAGTTGAGCTTCTAATACCAAGGCGATAATGAGGTGATTGATATTACAATTTCGCACTGAATGAAAAGACGCACTTGAAGTGACCAGGAGTTGCGAACTGAGGATACTTGAGTCACTACATCCCCTCCAAACCCAGGCATCGATTTCCACCACCCCACGAATTGACCATTCGCCACTCGAGTCCAAGGTTCAACCCCCCCACTACCATCCACCCCTTAAAACCCCTCCCCCACAGAGATTCGCCATTTCCGGAAGCCCTGCCACCCTCAAGTAAGTTTTTTACCCTCATCGAAAAAACCACATGATAAATAGGTTTAAAAATCAGAGACTTCTTTTTTAAAAGTTATATATCTGTCACAAGCTACATTATCACTTGCACAAAACCTGCTCAGCGCTTTAGCACTAAAAAAAATAAATAGTTTTTTTGTTCATTCATTTATACACGCTTTAACTATAATGACTGACTGGCACTATCGTGACATTCCTATCCTGAACTAATAATTTATTTATTATATATTCTGATTTTCAATGTTTACACATCGTTTTGTGCCTACATTTTTATTTTCTTTCTCCGCTCGTCTCTATCCATCCACTCCATGTCCTCCAGTTCTCGCTCCAGTTTTTATTTCTTGCTTCCACCATGAGTTTCGAGATCTTTGTTTCTTCTTCCAGGTGGATACCATTCCAATATTTTTCTGGGTAACCTTTCATTTTGCATCCGTCGTACAAGCCTATATCAATTTAATTACTTATAATTTATGTAATCTAGTATATAATATTTATTTTTCATTTTTCTGGTATGACTTTATTTCTGTTATAACTAATAATAAATAAACAAATAAATATATAAATAAAGATCATGTAAATCACTTATACTGAAATCATATGAAACTTTTATTCTTCCAGTTGCATTAGGCCTAGCCTAAATGGATGCGGACATGTACTCTTACTTTAAGGGAGGAGAAATTATAAAGTTCTTAAAACAATTGTGGAGAGAATAGAGACCACGAGACAGGCGAATGGAGCATAGTACATAAGTGAGCTACATGATATTTATGGGACACCAGATATAATGAGAACAATTAAATCTTGTAGGCTCATTGGACAGGGCATGTGGCACGAATGGGGAATGAAAGAGACATGTGGAGACACCTTGCCACACGGTATCATGAGAAATAAACAATTACAATAAATACCGGCTCCACGTTAAATAAACCAGCTGATGGACCCGATATTCTGACCTGTGTCACCCCTATACTGACTAGTCTGCGATTAACATATCTGGATGTGAGGCAAGCAGTCGACTGATTTCGCTTCTTGGCTGTTGCTCCATTGGAGTAGTGAATTAAAATAAAAACATAAAAGAATAATAAAAATATATATATATTCCTAATATATTCCTTGTTTATATATTATATTGTAGGCCTATAATAAGGAAGTAATCAATATGATTATATGAAAGGTACAAGGAAAAACTGCCATATTTTCCTTGAATGCTAGAGAATAGTTGTACAACATACCACTGTATCTTCCAAAGTCTCACAAAAAAGTGACTTACCTGGTTATTTCCCCTTGTAAGCGTTCTGTTTCAGAACCAACTTGAGTGTGATCATAATCTAATGTCCCACACATTTACATGCTGTAGGTCTCTAGGGGGGGGGGATTTAATTCAAAATTCCAAGTTAATTAATAAAAGTGATATTTATTAATCTGCATGCAAACAAGCAAGCTTGTTAGCATTGTTCCTAGGCATACGTAGGGACTCTAAACACAACACTCACGCGCAGATGCGTAAATCTGTCTTATTGAGTAGGTTGATCAATCGAGCTGCTTTGTGTAGAGAATAAAGTCGGTTTTCATGTTATTGTGATGTTTATGTTTAGTGTAGAGTTCTGTAAGTTATGTAAGATAGGTTTTTCTTCTGTTTATATTTACAAGAATGTTAATATGAAAGAAGACTTTAAACTGTGGGCCTATTCCAATTTAAGTTTATTATCCAGATATTTTAGACTAGAACTTTCTTATGTGGACGTATATGGCATTTAATTGCATTATTTCAATTTATTGACATCCCTTCTGTTAGAAATAGAAGACAAAAATTGCGTTCATCTGCGTTTTTTTAGCTTATTCTTGTTTGTTTCACAATGTTCCTCCTTATTTCCCGGCACCAATTTTCGAAGGTGGTCCGGAAATAATAAAATGGAACGTTGTGACGCAGTATATGAATTTGTGTTTAAACAAATTAAGCATGTGACAGTCTCTGATGTCATTATTAAGAATTTAAAGTCCTACATGAGAAGTGTGTGTCAGCAAATTGAAGTAAGATAGAACAAATGTTATCGTCATCTTGGCAAATTCCTTAAAAATTATTCAGACTGGATACAAGAAAATATTAATTTTTCCGTGACCTATTATCAGTCTCTGCCTTCTACTTCTACAGATCAACCGCCTTCTAGTTCTGGTAGGTCATCAAAATCATTCGAAGAATGTTACGAAAAGGCGGAAGCTTAGAGAATTCGTTCGGTCAACAGGCCTCACTCACTCACTCACTCACCTCACTGGCACTATCGAACCCGTAGGTTCATGGCCGTGTGGACATAAGCTCTCCATACATCCCTATCCTGAGCTAATGCTTTCCAATCATTCCCTGTATAATCTACTTCCCTCAAATCATAGTTAATGTTGTTTCTCTCCACCTCATTCTTGGTCTACCAACTGGGCGTTTTCCTTCTGGCTTTCCTACAAGAAGTTTCCAGGCACGTCTTTCATTCCCCATACGTGCAAGATGTCCTGCCCATCGCAGTCTACGAGACTTAAATGTTCTTATTATATCTGGCTTCCTATAAAGACCATGTAGTTCATTGTTATGTAGTCTTCTCTATTCACCTGTCTGTTCATCTCTCTTTGGTCCAAAAATTTTCCTAAGTACTTTATTATCAAATACTTGTTAATCTCCTTTTCTCCCTTATAATATAATATAAACTGGTAGAATAATAGTTTTATATATTTTCAGCTTAACGTTTTTTGAAAGGAGTTGGGACATCAAAAGTCTCTGCAATGCATAATAGCATGCATTTCCAGAATTGAGCATATGTTTAATTTGACCTACAAGAAATATCTACTACTGCTGAAATGAAGTTGCGTGATAAGGGAAAGAAAAATATTCTGCTGCAATATCAAAGAATTATCATAAGTAATGCCACGAGTGATTTCCAAATTATCGATAAATTCACGACTCACGAAGTGAGGAGTGAATTTATCTAGAGAATTTGGAAATCAAGAGTGGCATTTGTTAGGACTATTTAACGAATAAAATTAAGCTGTTTACTCACAAATCATTATTTAACTGTAGTTATTTTAAAATATTTATATATTTAATGCAAACGGCGATGTTTGAAAACAAATGAGAAACGATAGGTACGCTTCTATCTTACTGCTTCTTTTGTTTATCACTGCAACCAGATCATACTATTTATTGCCAAAGGAACGCAATATTGTAAGAATGCTCTCTAGTGGAGAAAAAATGAAACATCAATCTGTATATTAATTCATTTCTGATGTCGTATGATGTAAATATTACAATTATATTTTTCTGGATTATTACCTGGGAAAAAATACATTTAAGAAAGTCAAACAGTGGTTTCTTTTTTTGGTGGTATAATAAATTGCTACAAATGTTGACATGTATGCACTATATATACAATCTGGTAGCCGTATTTCTTATAGGCTCAGTCACTGCAAAATAACGGTCAGACCTGTTCAGAATATTAAAAAGGAGGAGCTTTGTTTAATATATGGTAATTATAACACTGATAAATATTTCGTGAAACACGACTCTGATTGGTTGTAAAACAGAAATCATTGAAACGTGATTGGTCATTGACTCCCATTTGGGGCATGAGTTAAATAGTCCCTTTCATCACCTTCACGAGGCACCAGAATGAAAAAGAGTCGACGGCTGTTTTTAGATAAACCGTACAAGTTACTTTGGTAGTCTTTTTACATCTATAATTATTATTTTATTATTATTGTTGGTTTGTACTTTCAGAAGAATAAGATTTTTTACTTTTTATTTATTCTTTGAAAGAAGCTTAATTCCTACATTGTTTTTAATCTGATCGAGCCCTAGCGATGATGATAGATGTCAGTATTTCAACTCACCAATATATAAGACTAAAGTTGAGAATATGAAGAAGTACATTCAGAACAGATTCAAGAATGAGACAAGCCAACTGGTGGATATTCCAACGCAATAAGCAGGAAATACAAATAATGAAAACACTGTTCGTCGATTTTTCAGAAACACCGAAAAGACTGCCCAAATAATAGGTGTTAATTTTGAGCTAATTCGCCGTCTTCATGTCATATTAGAGACACTGAGTTGTGGGTTTACCATAAATGCTAATGCTTTTTGGAACGTATGCTGATTAAACTATAAATCTGTATTTGAAAGAATACCGTTGGTTTTATGTGCCAAGCAGTGTGCACAAAATGTTACGCCACGGCAAGCTTGTTATTGCCTATTATATAGTAGAAGATATCGGGAATATTTCACAAGAAAAACTTGGAGGGTCGACGCAAACACTGATCTTATCCACAGACTTTTGATATCTGCTGATCCTTTCTTGTCCGGCTTGAGGCATAATCCTAAAAGAAAACACGGAATAATTACACAGGAAGTTCTCTCATTGCTCTCAGCACCTACTTTAGATACAGAGGCAACAGATTCCGATAAAGTGACTCAGATGATGCGGATTAATATTTTTTATAAACATTACTATATGTCTTTCTTTATATGTGCAAAATAATGAGAATAAAAAATTCATAAAATATTTTTCTATACGAAATGGAAAAGCAATTGTGTCTTTTGTTTTAATTTATAGAATGACTAGCTGGCCCGGCGAACGTCGTATCGCCTTTAAATATTTTTACGTTAATTTTTCCGATGTTTTAATAGTTATCTGCTATTCGGGGCGGAAACAAATCCAACAAATCAAATATCATAAAAATCGATCCAGCCGTTCTTGAGTTATAAATAGTGTAACTAATCCAAATTTGTTATATATATATATATATATATAGAAATCCCGGCCACGCGTAGCTGTGGCTAAGGTATACTTTAAATTATGTTGTAGTAAACGAAGTGAGAAATCTAAATCAGAAAGTTTTTGTTTTACACATTTTTTTAGTTCTGGTACGTTAACTACACCCGGTATAAATATGGGTGGTGGTTTATGTGGAAGTGGTTTTGTTGATTGAGATGAATTTATGTTGTCCTGCATTCTCAGTATCATCCATAAGTGTATCATAAGATTATATAGGCTACATTTATTGATGGAATATTTTGAGGAGGCTTGCTGATTTCATTATACTTTCGTTTTTTTCTACGAACTTGTTGGCAGTTTGGATTATTATCATCATCATCATCATCAAGAAGTCTCTGTATAGTAATATCATCTTGTGATATATTATAGTCATCTTGTTTTTCATTTAATTGAGGCATGGAGATTGTTTCTGTAATATTAGGACTTACTTACAATTCTGTTATTCCGTTCCTTAGGACCTTCATATGTTTTTAAATTGACATTCTTCTTAAATGTAAGATTTATGTCACATAGGCCTATACCAATGTGCGGAAATTCACTTGATATCTTATCATTCATGGTCTCTAGAACTGATTCGCCATATTGTTCAATGTCCCTTCTCGGTCCAGTTAAATTTAAATTAAGTTGCTGTCTTTCAGCCAGATTACTTAAAACTAATACTTACACACGAAATTAATATTATTATCAATATATTGAAAATGAAATAAACACAAACACACTTAAATTATGAAATAATCAATATTTGTAATTCAATTGAAAATCGCCGTTGCAACAAAAAGCACAGCCACCTGCTTAAATAATAAACCAATTACCTTACACCGTCATCTATTAGAATCGTATGGAACTCACAGATAATTATAACTCTTTGTTAAATAATAAATAATTTGCAATAAAAAATAATGCGACTATAAATTTAATTATAAACAACCGTAGGTCTGAAGTTGGATCAAACAGCACACGGTGCGCAAAATTTTATTAAAATCGGTTCAGTAGTTTAGGATTCCATCGCGGACAAACAACGTGACACGTAATTTTTATAGCCTATATTAAGATGATAATAAAGAAATCATAATATACTTTCTAATAAATAGAAAACCTATTTTTTAAATAATGTCAAACAAAAATACTTAATAAATTTATATGTTCTTAGAAATAGAGAATCATTTGTATTTTTGTATATTTGAAAATGATAAAAAATTATGGATTTTGTAAAAACAGAACAATATTTAAGAATGTTTAATTTGAAAAATATTGATAAATAATTCATAATAATTATATGTTTTGTGTATGAAATAAAATATTATTTGTTCTCTATAATATGTGAAATGTTTATGTTAAAATATGTGATATAAGAAATATAATATGCACATGTAATTTTTTATTTGTAGAATAGCGATAAATTAAAAATATATGTTTTTGTAAGAAATGCAAATGTATTTGTATTTTGTAATGTGTAAATCAATAATATATTATTCAAAATAATAAATTGAATGTTTTGGTAAGAAATAGAAAATTATTTGTGTTCATTAATTTTGTTAAATATTGGGAAAAAATAATACATAACAAAATGTTATTTTTTATGGAAAATATTAATTCATTAGCTCAGGATAGGGATATATGGAGAGCTCATGTCCGCGCTGTCATGAACCTACGGATTCGATAGTGCCAGTGAGTAAGTAAGTAAGTATGGAAAATATTAGTAGGAACAATTGAAATTGCCAAGAGCGTTATCCAAATAATGTTACATTACAAGTGGCATAGAAGACAATGAAGACTGAAAAATAGTAAAATTATCGAGTCAAGAATTAAATCCCCCTAGAATCGTCAAATATCAGACTCTGCGACGTTTCGCCAGAGACTGCGTCCGGTATCCTCGAGTCAAGAATTAAATCCCCCTAGAATCGTCAAATATCAGACTCTGCGACGTTTCGCCAGAGACTGCGTCCGGTATCCTCGAGTCAAGAATTAAATCCCCCTAGAATCGTCAAATATCAGACTCTGCGACGTTTCGCCAGAGACTGCGTCCGGTATCCTCAAGGGATACGAATATTTAATTCAAATGTGAAATCTGTATCATTACGCGGTTGCGAAATTACATCACATCTACTCCAGGTGTTTGTCAACAGGTCTTTACGACGGATATTAAACACGAGATGCACTGTTGTGTCGATACTGAACAAGCACCTATGCCAAAACAAATTAAAGAAATTAAGTGGTGTTGGATTGGACATACTCTACACAAAATGCTATAGAAAGTTGTGCATTGAACTGGAATCCGCAAGGCAGGTTGGTAGACCGAGGATGACAGGACAGTTTAAAGTGAGTTTTTGCGTTGAGTAAAAATTGGAAACAAAGATTTTGGGGAAAAGTAGAACCAAATGGAAGAGCTTCATTAAGGCCTCTGCTCCATTTAGGGTAAGGGAGGGTGATGATGAAAAGGCTACTAGAATGTTACAATCCAGAAAAGCGTTCATAGTTCACACACATTACATGACGCGACATCCCAACAGCCTGCTCCTGGCCTCACATCCATATATAGATGGACGATCATCCAGAAGTCTTAGGAGTTTAAATTAATTTTTTGAGAGAATATTAATCCCTAGTTTATAATAAACTAGCTAACTCATTGGCACTATCGAACCCGTAGGTTCATGGCCGCGCGGACATAAGCTCTCCATATATCCCTATCCTGAGACAATGTCTTCCAATGATCTCCTGTATAATGTACTTCCCTCAAATCATGGTTAATGCAATTCTCCCAACTCATTCTAGGTCTACCAACTAGGCGTTTTCCTTCTGGTTTTCTTACAAGAAGCTTCCATGCACCTCTTTCATTCCCCATTCGTACCACATCGCAGTCTACGAGACTTAAGTTTATAATAAAACATTATATTTTTTATTGTAAAGGTATTACAATACTAAGTTCTAGCAAATAATATAATTACAGGGTGCGGCATAACATGGTTGCAAGGAAACAAATCAGATTGGTTGAAACTGGGTTTGAATACGGGACCTTCAGAATATAATCTCAAACACTACTGCTTGAGGTATTTTCTTAACTAGGGAATAATTTCGGTTTTTTTATAGATGTTGTAAGCTACAGAAAAAAATATATTTGCATTTTCCGTTAACTGACTTATGCTGCATTCTGTATAATAAAAATAAATCAAATAAAAACTATTTTTAACTTATTAGTCAGTACAGGGGTGTTATGCGACCCTCATCCGTTATAGCTGGTTTTCTGAACCTGGAGCCATTACGCATTGTAGGTACCCAATTTCCTCACGATACTGGGCGGGCACCGGTCCCATATTGGTCGAAATTCTATAAAGCAGTGTTGGGAATGCCAAAACTCTATAGTTTTATTTTCGATCTTTTTTTACTTTAGTTTTAAAATTTCTTTGAATCGTTCCACTTACTACCTGAAATGTATTGATTTTTGTACCTATCTCTCATTCATAGTTAAAACAGTTATTACAGCCTAATTATTTACAACTTGCTCCGGACTTTGACCTTCTAGAATAATTTTAGATCTCGATCGGTTTTCCCCTTTATAATCCATATTTTAATTTTGCTTAATAATTTATTTATTTATATACAGAATTTTAATGTTTACACATCTTTCTGTGCCTAAAGTTTTATTTTTCTTCTCCACTCGTCGCTTTCCATGCTTAATAATATTTTAATATATAATTTACGTAGGCCTATTAAGGCAGATCTTTTTTTATCTGTAGTTGTGTAATGTTCATAGTATACAGTGTGTATAAATTTTTGTCATGGCCATTTTTATACCTACTAAATAGTATTGATGTAGATATGTTAATTTTTTTCATAAGAACAACCCCAATTCCTTGGAAATTCAAAGGAAATATGTAGCTTACCCCCAAGGCAACCAATAAGAATTTGCCAAATATTCCCAAATAATCTTTTTTTAGAATTGTACAAAGGAATAAAAATCCTACAAAAATTTAAATAAACAATATCCATCCATCCATAGTAATTCGGCCCGAGGGCAGGTCTTTCACTGCAATCATAGCATTTTCATGTTATGCTTTGTAGCAGCTTTACTAGGAATTGTAGGTGAGGTAGCTTCCCGTTGCTTTCCACATCTGTGAAGGATAATGATAATAATGATAAGGATGATGATGGTCGGATGATTTGGGGACCATTGGGCCCTAAGCTTCGCGGCATTGTTTTACAGGTATAGAAAAAAAACCCGAAAAAACCTCACCCAGAAAACTTGATTCTACCGGAGTTCGAACCCGGGTCCGCTGCATGACCTCGAGACCATAGTGGTGGACTGATATATAAGTGAAGAAGAATGTAGATTGAGTTAAAATACAGTTATGATAATTGAATTATTTATCAGATGCTAAGATAGGTTTCTGTCTTAATGAGGTACATGACAAAGGTCTATTGATAAGAAATGAAGATAATCTTTTAAATGTTTTTAAATGGCCTCTAGCGAAAATAACAAATAAAATAGTGACAAGGTCTATAGTCTATCCTACAAAACATTTAAAAACAATAGAAGTTGTACCTGTGGTTGCAACCGTCTTCAACGGTGTTATCCTTTTTAAAAGTATATACTAAACGCAAAAACAGCATATGTACGTACCACTTGCCAATCTAATTTTAATTCAATAACTTAACTAAAACTAAACTCCATGGCGCGATGCCTAGAAGACGCCTGCTGGCCTCACAACCACATGTAGACGATCATCGAGCCATGGTAGGGGTGACATGTGGTTAGCATCTCTGGTCCCCCAGCCATTATAACTGGCTTTCTCAACATGGAGCCGCTACTTACTGTAGCTACCCAAATTCCTTACGATGCGATGCTGAGTGGGCAGTGTCCCATGCTGGGCGAAATTCCATGAAAAAATGTCTTCCTCCAAGGAGACTCGACCAGCCGCAAGTCCCGTATCTTTCCTTAAACACTCGGCTAAGGCGCATAATACTTGCCCGTATAGCCAACTCATGGAACAAATTGATTGGTTACTAGACCTCTACCTTTGGTTCCCGAGTTTGCATGTGCTGATGAATAGATGAATGGCCTTTCTAAGGCATTTTCATATATAATTGCCTCGCTATGATGGTTGTCAGGCGGCTCGCTTTGTTTTCCCGCAGCTGTTATATAGAATGAAATACAAAGATGCCGACTACCGCCACTGTAATAATTTTGCATGTTAATGATTGTTAAGCATTGTCGCGCGGCACCCGTCATAGTGAGCTTTATGTGATGATGTGATAGCCGGCATCCTTGTTTATCACAGATCTTTAATGAAACGTGCTTCATCTGTTATGTAGTCTTTATCCATTCAACAGTCTGTTCGTATCCTTTTGGTTCAAAATATTTGTATTATCGCCTCGCTATGATGGTTGTCCGTTTATATAAAAGCGGGTGCCGTGACAATGCTTGGCATTCAAGTAGCGGCAGTCGGCATCTTTGTATTTCATTATATATAACAGCGAGCCGTCATAGTGTTGTTAATGTTTTATCCTATGTTAAAGTAATTAGGAGAATAACTAGTTTTATATTTATGCTAGTTAATGCGCAGCTGCGCCTAATTACATTTAATGTGTTTATTATGCTTAGTTAAATAGGTAAAAAGAAAAATAATTCTAAATTTATATCATAATTGTTTTTAGATACCTCGTGCTGATTAACCGGCGTTGCACGGGAATCTGCTTATCCCGATCTTCTTGGTATCAACGAGCTGAAAGATAAAAATTGTTTTTGTTTGTTATGCGTAAAAGATAGGCATATTGTAGGCTGTCGCGGATTTTTTGTTGAATTTTTTGAGATATTCAATTCTGTGTACATTAATTTGGCGAATTTGTAATGATTTGTCCCGCGTCGTAGTCGAATGGTTAAGGCAAGAAGCCTTGGCGCAGAACTACGGGACTTGCGCTGGTTCGAGTCTCCATGGGGGAAGAAATTCTCTCATGGGATTTCGGCCAGTATGGGACCGATGCCCATCCAGCATCGTCAGGCATTTGGGTAGCTATAATAAGTAGCGACTCCAGGTTGAGAAGATCAGCTATAACGGCTGGGGACTCGACATGCTTACCACATGTCACCCCTATTCTGGCTAGATGATCGTCTATGTGGATTTGAGGCCTGCAGCCGGCTGGTAGGCTAAGGGCCTTCTAGGCCTATCGCTCTTGGAGTTTTTTTTATTTGTAAAGTAAAGTAATCCCACTACAGGCCTCAGGAGGCCCTTGGGGTAGTAGGAGGTTAAGGCTCCCACTTTTTCTGGACATTCGGCACTTGATGTCAGCCGGGTTGTCAGCCCTGAACAAGTATCTGATACTCATTTCCGTTAGAGACAGAGTCGACCCTAGGGCCATAGTGCCGCCAGAAGGTTTGGGTCAGTTTAAAAATCTTGACCCCACCAGGACTTGAACCCTCGACCTTCCGGCTTGTAGCGCAGTGCCTTAACCACTACGCTACGGCGTGATGGATTATAGACAGCGTAAGCCATTCAAGCTCCAAACTGTGACTTTTTAGGGCACTTATGCATTTTATTTTTAACTCCGGCCCTATAGTGTGTACGGTAATATATGGACGACATATGTAAGTTTCGAGAAAAATACGTTTAAATTTTTTTTTTTTTTTTTTTTTTTTTTTGCCTTTTGAACTCTAGCAAGAACCATTTAATTATTTCTCGCTTGATAATCACTCATATGATAATATACTCAGTTATGCCTCAACAATCTAAGAGCGGGAATATTTGGTGCTTTGCTGCATGATGCAAAATATAGATTAGCATTTATGAAGATCTAGTTTCATAGCCGTTTGTTGCAAAACACAGAATTTCTGATAGGACTGATGACGTTTACATTTTTATTAAACAATAAGGCTATATTTAAAGATTTTGGTGCCGTGTGTGCGTACACTTATTTCATGAGCCAGTGCTACAGATGACATCAAAAAAATATATTTTTTAATGGCACTTAGTCAGTTGATATATAACATAGTCCGTATTACCTGGATTGATTGTCCCAGAAAAAAAAATCTCTAATTCATGGTGAGACCCCCTTTCAAAATGGTCAAGTATAATAGTTTTTGAGTCCACAAGACAGACAGGTAGAATCAAGGTCAAGGACACTGATTTCTATAGGTATACAAAGATATTTTTTAACTTTTTAAAAAAAGGATTCAGGTTGTACATGGATTTCCAGAATTGACCCTACATTCAAATTCTTTCTTAATCGTCATATATGTGCACTGAATTCCTTACATCCACACTCCTTTTTATTATAACTGTTTACTCTTATAAATATAAATAAATAATATCCTCAACTCCGTCCAACTCAGGGTCGGCTCGAGGGATGAGATGAGATGAAGCCTCTATATTTATAGAGGTCTGTGAACTAAAAGGGTGTCGGCCGACCACTCGTGACGCACCGACACAGGGGCAGATGAACGAAATGAAACGAAATGGATTAGATGAGTATGGAGAAATGGTGGAATGAAATTTGTAGTAGGGGAAAACGGGAGAAACCCCGAGAAAAACCTGCCCAAGCTCAGTTTCGTCCACCACGAAACCCACATGGAGTGATCTAGACTCAATTTCGGGACTCCAGATCAGCGGTGAGACGCGAGCGTTTAACCGCTTTTGTCACGCAGCCGCCTTATCAGTAGAAAATAGGATTTTATAAATTGAGATCTTTCTCTTTTCAAAAAAATGTACGACACAGGACTCACGCCTTTCTTAGCTCTAACAACTGTAGCTCTAACAAATCTCTCTTGTAAGAACTGATGTGTTTTATTTGAGGACTCTCTCGAGTTTTTTTAACGTTCAAAATTTCGAATTAGAATCCACAGCTTTAATTCCTATAGTCTATATTTTATTTTACGAGACTAGTCCATTAGTGTTAAACATCAAATCTGGAGCTAAAACGGTCGAAATATTTTATTCAGAGACCCCATATATCAGGTTGGATGTGCTTTAGCTCTATGGCGCTAAAGGAATAGAAGGCTGTTGGCCTCACATCCACATGTTATTCACAGGTGTGAACGATTATCCAGCCAGTATACGGGTCATTATAGTCAACCTATTGAAACCCCAGTCGTTTTAGCTGGTTTTCTCAAACTGGAAGCTGCTACTTATTCTATCGGTTGTCATTTCGACTTTCTGGTATTCTCTCCTGGAAGGCGGAGTCACGCTGCCCGATGATATAGGATATGTGATAATGATGCGCCAGGAGAGGCCTCAATCCTAAACTTAATCATCGTCACAGTACATTCAAGAATTTAGGCCATTTGTTGACCTGTTTCGGCCTCAAGAGAAACTCCATCCAAAAGTCTTTAGAGTGGACGTCCTGATCTTCTTCTTCCTGCAGGTTGATATCTTAATATTTGTTTGGGTATCCTGTGGGTCTTGCATTCGATTAACATATTGCACCCATCTTGACTTATAATCAGAAATTTTGTTTCCTGAAGGTTCCATGTGTAAATTCTTCTAAGATGTATTTTTTTGTGATCTAGTAGTGTGTATCCTGCAGTCCTCCGAAGGTACCTCATTTCAGCAGATCTAATTATCTGTATATCCTTCTGTTTCAATGTCCATACTTCGCTACCTACAAAAGAGTTGGAAGAGCCAGTGTTTTATACACTTTTAGTCTTGAATGTTTTTGGACTAACTGTGGCTTGAAGATAGAATTTATTAATCCTAAAATTCTTAAAAATATATATATTTTTTGCATTTATATCCTTTTATTCTTCATATGAGATATTGCATGTACAATTATTCACCTGTTCCAAAATTGTACTTGACAATAAGTACAATTTTACTCCTAATAGGATCTACACATCGAAATGCTATAATTTTTGTTTTTTTCTATAGATAGCCTATCTTCAATCCATATTCTTCTGCAATTTTGTTAAGTTCATACAGACCTTTCTGCAGATTATCTTCTGAATTTGCAATTATTATTTGGTCATCAGCAAACAATAGTGAGTTTAATTTTGTATCTTCTGATATTCTTATTCCAAATTTTATTTCTTGTTCCAACACATATTACTTCGTTGTTATAGATCTCAAAGAGTGTTGGGGATAAGGGGCAGCCTTGTCTCACACCACGATTTATAATTACTTCATCAGAAAATATGTTATTTTTTTAAATCGTTGTGGTGTTGTCATTGTAAATATTTTGTATGTTCTGCAGAAGTAAACTAAACTTAAGCTCCTGGCGCGACAGGCCTACAAGGCCCTTAGCCTACCAGCCGGCTGCTGGCCTCACATCCACATGTGTCAATCACAGAGGTAGATGATCAACAGCCAGTGTAGGGGTGACATGTGGTCAGCATGTCGAGTCCCCCAGCCGTTATAGCTGGTTTCCTCAACCTGGAGCTGCTACTTATTATAGCTACACAATTGCCTCACGATGCTGGGTGGGAACCGGTCCCATACTGGCCGAAATACCATGAGAAAATTTCTTCCCCCATGGAGACTCGAACCAGCGCAATTCCCGTAGTTCTGCGCCAAGGCTTCCTACCTTAACCGCTCGGCTACGGCGCGGGACAAACTAAACTTAATGAATATGTTAATAACGATAGCTGGCCTCGTATCCACATGTTATTCACAGAGATGGACGATCATCCAACCAGTATAAGGGTCAGTATATTGGATCCCCAGTCGTTATAGTTAGTTTTCTCAAACTGGAAGCTGCTAGTTATTATAACTACCAAAATTCCTCACCATGTTGGTCATATACTTACTTACTTACTTACTTACTCACTGGCACTATCGAACTCGTAGGTTCATGGCCGCGCGGACATAAGCTCTCCATACATCCCTATCCTGAGCTAATGCTTTCCAATTATTCCCTGTATAATCTACTTCCCTCAAATCATAGTTAATGTTGTTCTCCCACCTCATTCTTGGTCTACCAACTGGGCGTTTTCCCTCTGACTTTCCTACAAGAAGCTTCCATGCACGTCTTTCATTTCCCATACGTGCAACATGTCCTGTCCATTGCAGTCTACGAGACTTAACTGTTCTTATTATGTCTGGCTTCCTATAAAGATCATGTAGTTTATTGTTATGTAGTCTTCTCCATTCACCTGTCTGTTCATCTCTCTTTGGTCCAAAAATTTTCCTAAGAACTTTATTCTCAAATACTCGTAATCTCCTTTCCTCCCTTAAAGTAAGAGTCCATGTTTCGCACCCATATAATATAACTGGTAGAATAATAGTTTTATATATTTTCAGCTTAATGTTTTTTGAAAAGGAGTTGGAACATCAAAAGTCTCTGCAATGCATAATAGCACGCATTTCCAGAATTGACCCTATGTTTAATTTCTTTGTGCATCTCATTCCTATTTGTGATTATTATTCCTAGGTATTTGAATTCAGCCACTTCCTCAAAATTTCCCTCATTTGTCATTAGCTGTCCATTTCCATTATATACAGAATTTCTACGTGTGACCATATATTTAGTATTACTGATATTTACTTCCAGTCCCAATTTCTTAGTGTTATTCAATAGTGTGTGCGTGTTGGCCTTTAGTATCTCCTCGCTATCGGCCAGTAGTACTACATCATCAGCATAAACTAACAGCTTATTAATACCATTCAGTTGTAAGCCTTCCTCATTCTCTAAAGATTTAATGGCATGCTCTAGTACAAAATTAAGTAGTAGAGGAGATAGTGCATCTCCTTGCTTCAAACCCATTCTGGATTCAAAAGTGTCTGAAAACTGTTTGCCTACACGCACCCTACTCTTTGAGCCATTTAGACACATTCGTATATGTCTAACTAAATTCCGAACTCCAGCAGGATACTATATAACTTCTCCCTCTTAATTGAATCATATGCTTTTTTGAAGTCTACATATAGTTGATGTACAGTACCATTATATTCCCATTTCTTTTCTAAAATCTGTCTTATACTAAAATTCTGGTCTGTTGTAGACCTGTTTCTTCTAATGCACATTGATGATCTCCTAGAATGCCATCGATATAGGGAGTAAGTCTGCTTACTAATATATTTGTTAGAATTTTGTACGAAGTTGAAGTAATGAGATGCCCCTGTAGTTGTTGCAATCATTTTATCTCCTTTCTTATAAATTGGTACGATAATTGATTCCTTCCATTCATCTGGAAGAGCTTCTTTTTCCCAAATCATACTAAGCAACCAACGTATCTTGTCCATCAATTTTTCTCCCCCTGATTTTATCAGTTCTGCTGGGATCTCATCTGAACCTGATGCTTTATACATCTTCAATTTTCAATCGCCATTTCAACCTCTAATGAACTTGGTTCTGCGACTAACATTTCTGCTGTCTGTAACTTATCCTCCTCAATGTCCTGTTCTGTATGTACATTTAATAGCTGATTAAAGTAACTTTTCCATCTATTTAATATACTCCTAGAATCTGCAATCATATCCCATTTTCATTCCGAATTATGTTTGTTCTGGCCTGAAACCCTTCTTCTCTATACTAATTCCCTGTTATAATTCTCTAATGTTCCTATTTTTTGCATTCATTTCAAGATCATTAATCTTCTCTCTCAAAAATTCCCTCTTTTTACTCTTTAGTAACTAGGTGGTTTCCCGTCTAACACTACCCAATTGCTCTAAATTTACCTCATTTGGCTCGTGTAAACATTTCATTTTTGCTAGCTTTCTTTTTTTTTACAATGTCGGCACATTACTCATCAAACATTTCTTGTTTTGCCTCTTTTTTCAACATGTACTCGCCGAAATTTCAGGTGGACACCATTACTGTGTTTTTCTGGGTAACCTTTCTTCTTGCACATTCGTCGTAACCTACATACCCATATCAATTTAACTGCTTCTAGCTTATATAATCCACTATTGAATGTTTAATATTAATATTTTTTTTTCTCGTATGACTTTATTTCTTACTTTTTTAAAATTTGGAACTTTTGCTACTCTCTTAAGTTTATAATAATTAATAAAATGAATAATAATAATTAATAATAATAATAATTAATAATAATAATAATAATAATAATAATAATAATAATAATAATAATAATAATAATAATAATAATAATAATAATAATAATAATAATAATAATAATAATGATAATAATGATGATAATGATGATGATAATAATAATAAGAATAATAATAATATAATAATAACAATAAATATATATCTTCAACTCATGTCCAACTCAGGGTCGGTTCGAGGAATGAGATGAGATGAAGCCCCTTATATAGAGGTCTGTGAAAGATAAGATTCCGGCCAACCACCCTGAAGCACCATCACAGCGGCAGATGAACGAAATGAAACGAAATGGATGAGATGAGTATGGAGAAATTGTGGAATGAAATTTGTGGCACTGAAAAACGGATGAAACCCTGAGAAAAACCTGCCCAAGCTCCGTTTCGTCCATCACGATACCCATATGGAGTGACCAAGACTCGATCTCGGGACCCCAGCGGTGAGAGGCGAGCGTCTAACCGCTTTTGCACGGAACCGCCTAATAATAATAATAATAATAATAATAATAATAATAATAATAATAATAATAATAATAATAATAATAATATTAATAACATTAACAATAAGAATAATATTAATAACATTAACAATAAGAATAATAACAATAATAATAATACTGTAACATAGTAAAAGTAAAGTGTTCCCACTACAGACCTCAGTAGGCCCTTGGGTTAGTAGGAGTTAAGGCTCCCACTTTTCTAGACCAATCGGCACTTGAGATCAGAGCCTGGTTGTCAGTGCTGATTGACGGCCGCCTTTACCTCAGAACAAACGTCTGGTACTCATTTCCGTTAGAGGCTGAGTCGACCCCAGGGGCATAGTGCCGCCAGAAGGTTTTGGTCAGTTTAAAAATTCTGACCCCACCGGGACTTGAACCCTCGAGCTTCGGCTTATAGCGCAGTGCCTTAACCACTTCCCTACGGGCGAACCCCAAGATTATTTATTATTATTATTATTATTATTATTATTATTATTATTATTATTATTATTATTATATTATTATTATTATTATCATCATCATTAACTACCGTACGTAGCGAGTAGAAACTCATTTTCAAAGCTCACTGATTCAAAATCTGGTGCTGATCAACCTAAGATTTTTCCATGGTATTCTTCAATCGTCAAGGGTTAGAATTTCATTACCAAAATCAATTTCATAATATTTATATCCATCTATCTAACTTTATCTTAATTTAACCTCCCCTTATAGATGCATTTACATGCCCCACGACATCCTGGCGTTGCAGTGGCACGACCTGTCGGGAATGAATTTGAAACACTGGCTCTCGCACATTTACTTATTTGAGCACACAAGGAAATGGAAGATCTCCCCGGATGAGTGATCAGCTCAGTGCCAGACCACCTCCGAGACAACAAGAACTCTAGATTCACCATTCGCTCACACATTTATACTAAACCTGGCGAATATGATAATGATGATGGCCATATTATGTTCGGGGATCGTTTGCGTCTTACAGTTTCCCGACATTTGTCTTGCAAATAAAAAAGAAAACCCGAAACTTGTTCCGTATGTGGACCGAACTCGGGCCCACAACAATCGAGACAACAGAGGTTGACTAATTTAATCACATTTCTCATGTCATAATATAAAGATGTGTTTTCATTGAGATGACGTTGAGACGCAGTTGTAATTAAAAAATAGAGGCGAGTGTGAAAGAAGTTGTAACCGGAAGCAGTATCTATACCTGCTGCTGCTTCCTTCACGCCTGCGCCTGGTGCATGACACGTCCCTCACCCTTAACCCAACCCCTGACAGGAACCCGACATAACGAGGGCTAAAAAACACGTGCTCTTCACTCCTTATGCCAACGTGAAGTGCAAAAACTTCACATCCTACAATGTATTAATAATAATAATAAAAGCAAATTTTCTTCTTTATGTAATTTGAAAATCCTAGCATATGCGTTATAGGATTCACAAGATAAACTTAAAACATCAAACACCAGATCGTAAAGGAATGTAATTATTTTCAAATGTTCACTTCTTATGGAATTTCAGGGTAAATATTAGGTTATAAATATGTAGAACAAGTACAACGTTTTAATTATTTAGGACGTAACGTTACTTTTGATTCGAATCTAGACATAACAAATAAATTAAATAGATATCAAATGTAAAGCAGGATATTAAGGAGTAATTCTATCCATCGATATTGTAGTAATTCTGCCCGATGGCAGGTCCTTCACTGCAATCATAGCATTTTCATGCTATGCTTGCAGCTTTACTAGGGAATAGTAGGTGTGGTAGCTTCCCGTTGCTTTCCACACCGGTGAAGGATGATGATGCTGATGATAAATGATAAGGGTGATGATGATGATGATGATGGCCGTATGATTTCGGGGACCGTTTGGGCCTTTAAGTTTTCCTGACATTTGTCTTACAGATGAGGAAAAACCCCGATAAAATCCTCAACCAGAAAACTGCCCCGACCGGGGATCGAACCCGGGCCCGCTGGGTGATAAGGCAGCACGCTACCTCGAGACCGCAGCGGTGGACTATATATATAAAAGAATATCTGTCTGTCTGTCCTTTATGCATTAGGCTTAGGCTACTACACCATTCATCCGATTGTGATGTGGCCTTTTGCAAAATGTTCAGGAGTTTCCGGGAAGGTTTTACGCTATTAGAGAGTTAAAATACTCAATCCCTTCACCCTTAAAAATCACCCTTTGTAGTGAAAAATGTGTTTCGGAACTTTTTGGGCGCTTAAATGGCTTACGCTGTCTAAAACCATAACGTAGGCCCTATAACACCAAATTAATGTACACAGAATTGATTTTTCTAAAAAATCTACAAAAAAGTCCGGGACAGCATTTCCTCTATCTTTTACGAATAACTCGTAATAACCATTTTTATCTTTCAGTTCTTTGATGCCAAGAAAATCGGGATGACTAGATTCTCGGGCAAACATAGCAGCGTACGGCGGGTATTCTTTTACGGAAACTTTCAATAGCCATTTTGTCTTTCAGCTCATTTATGCCAAATACATCGGGATAAGCAGATTTCCGGGCAACTCCGGGAATCAGCACTGGGTATCTAAAATTAATTACGATATACATTTATAATTAATTTCTTTTTACTTATTCAACTAAACATAAAAATTAATCAATTTTATTAGGCGTAGCAGCGCACATCGGGCATTAGCTAGTAGGCGTAGCAGCGCACATCGGGTATTAGCTAGTAGGCGGTAGCCAGCGCACATCGGGTATTAGCTAGTAGGCGTAGCAGCGCACATCGGGTATTAGCTAGTAGGCGTAGCAGCGCACATCGGGTATTAGCTAGTAGGCGTAGCAGCGCACATCGGGTATTAGCTAGTAGGCGTAGCAGCGCACATCGGGTATTAGCTAGTAGGCGTAGCAGCGCACATCAGGTATTAGTTAGTAGGGCGTAGCAGCGCACATCGGGTATTAGCTAGTAGGCGTAGCAGCGCACATCGGGTATTAGCTAGTAGGCGTAGCAGCGCACATCGGGTATTAGCTAGTAGGCGTAGCAGCGCACATCGGGTATAGCTAGTAGGCGTAGCAGCGCACATCGGGTATTAGCTAGTAGGCGTAGCAGCGCACATTAGCTAGTTTGTTAAATAAAGAAAATCTCAATACTTAAAATAATTCTAATAGAAAAAAGTCTTCTAAACTATTACTCTTAAAACTTATTTTAAATTGATAAAATATATTATTAAACTTTAATAAAACCTAAATAATTTGTATTCTGCATAAATAAAGTAAACTGAATTTGAATTGACAATAATAGTAATTAAAGCCTTCATATAACTAATTAGGTTTGATTTAATGTTAAACATAGGAACCGACCTTAAACTTATATGCACTGCCGTTACATTCCCATTAATAATAATTCCATGGCGCGACATGCCTAGAAGCCTCTTAGCCTACCATCCGTCTGCTGGCCTCACATCCACATGTAGATGATCATCATAGCCAGTGTAGGGGTGACATGTGGTCAGCATGTCGAGTCCCGCAGCCGTTATAACTGGTTTCCTTAACCTGGAACCGCTAACATTTCTCAAATCTGCCTTATAACATAACAATTTTATTTATTAAAGACCTATTTAGAGCAAAGATTGCCTAAAATTGTTATGGAATGGATCCCAATGGAAAGGAGGAAGAGAGGAATACCGAAGAAAACTTGGATAGAAGGGGTACAAGCAGCTATGAATATCAGAGGAATGGAGGAAGATCGATGGATGGGACGTAGAGGAATGGCGTTTGGTTTCCGGAAGACGACGGCAGCTGCCATGATACCGGATGATGATGATGAAGACCTATTTATTGTAAATCTACATTTATGATCCCCTATTAAGTCATTAACATAGGATGTAAGTCTTCTTACTAATATGTTTGTTAGAACTTTTCCATTACATTAAAATTTTATTTTATTTATTTCCATTACATTTTTATTTTATTTATTTATTTATTTAGCCTGGTGGAGTTGAAATTAATGAGATGCCTCTGTACTTGTTGCAATCTGTTTTATCTTCTTTCTTATAGATTTGTACGATAATAGATTATTTTCATTAATTCAAATATCTAGGAACAATAATTACAAACAGGAATAAATATAGAATGAACCTTGTAAACGCATGCTACGTATTATACATAACGGTACTCGTATCATACCAAATTCTTAAAATAAATATATAAAACGGTTATTTTTTCAGTTATACACTGCTCAAAACAATTAGAGGAACACTTGTAATACATTGAATAATTAATTGTTTTTTAAAGCTGTGATGCTGAAAGTTGGACAATATGTAAATTGAATTATTAATTTTATCATTGGATACAAATTTTAAAGATCCATGGCCTAAATATAGAGAAATTTCCTCAAATAACAAATATAGAGAATTTTTTATTTTGGAAGGCACTGACCACTTCTAATTGGTAAGCTTCCTGATGTTGCTATAGTGACAAATGTTGATTATTGCCTTGTTTATTGAAGTGTCTGACAAAATGAGGCATTTAAATGAGTTTGAAGTGTATCATGCTCTACATCTATTACGACAAGGTCAATCTCTGCGACAAGTGGCTAGAGAGCTTGGGGTTTCTCCTTCCGTGGTGTCCAGGTTACGCAACAGGCACAGAGAGACAGGTCACTATTGTAGAAGACGTGGGCAGAGCCGTAAATTTAAAACAAGCCCCCAGGATGGTATACGTTGTTCTTTCTGCTCTTCGACAACGTACAAAAACTGCAAAATACCTGCAGAATGACCTTCATATGGCTTCCGGAATCCGGGTTTCAGACCAAACCATAAAGAACAGATTAAGGAAAGAGAATATTCGTCCAAAAAGTCCCGTTAAAAAAACCACGCTTAACAAATGGGCATAAGGCAGCAAGACGTACGTATGCTGAAAACCATGGTGATTGGAACCTGAACCAGTGGGAGTCTGTGACGAATCCAGGTATCGTCTTACACGTTGTGATGATCGATTGAGGGTGTGGGGACGGCCAGGAGAAAGATTTTCTGCAGAGGCTGTACAGGAAATTGATAGATTCGGAGGAGGTTCCATAATGGTGTGGGCCTGAGTTATGTACAACAATCGTATGGACCTTGTACTTGTTCCCCAGCGACTGAATGCTGTCCGGTATATCGAGCACGTTCTGGAAGAGCATGTAGTACCTGCTGCCATTGGAGTAGGCCCTGGATTTCTGTTTATGCAGGATAATGCAGGGCACATTCTGCGGCTGTCACCAGGGATTTCCTGAGGAGGAATGAAATTGAGGTAATGGAGTGGCCAGGAAGGTCGGAACCGACATCAAGCTCCACAAACTCTGCAGCAACTTGGAGATGCTCTGAAGGAAGAATGGGAGAATATCCCGCAAGAGGAAATCCAGAATCTTATTGGGAGCATGCCACGAAGATGCCAAAGTGTCATCGAATGTCGTGGAGGCCATACACGATACTAACTCTATATAACGAGTGTTTAACTTTGAAAAATAAGCACAAGATTCAATTGCTTACATAGCGGAATTATTTGAAAAGTTAATTGTCAGCGTTATTCATTTGTTTTTACTCACATGAGCAATCAATACATAAATAACCACAAATAATGTACTTTATTAATTTCATGTTTGTTCCTTTATCCAATGAAAAAATATTTGCATATTTCATAGTGTTCCTCTAATTGTTTTGAGCAGTGTATTATATGGATCCTAAACTTGGTGTTTTACTTTAAAGGACGAGTAAAGAGTATTTGAAAAAAGAGTTCTTAAGATATTTTTGTACCAAAGAGGATAAACAAACTGGTGTATGGAGTGACTAAAACAGAGTAAGCTACATGATCATTATGTGAAACCAGATGTAATAAAAAAGTTTCTTAAACTGTGATAGGCAGGACATGTGGCGCGATAACGAAATGTTAGAGGGGCATGGAAACTCCTTCTAGGTTAAGCAGAGGGAAAGCTCAAGTAGGTGGCCAAGAATAGGATGGGAGTATAATATTAAGGAGAATTATACAGGGAATGATTGGAAAACATTAGCTCAGGTAGAGATGTATGAAGAGCCGCGCGGCCAGTGAGTTAGTTATAGATAATCGGAAATACTTTGAGTTTAAAAAAAAATATAAAGCTGAAGAAAATGTTTGCATATAAACTAGATATTTTAAACTAAACAAGATAAACACGTCAAATACAATAAAAAGTATCGTTTTAATGCGCAGAAAGATTATTAAGTTATTAAATGTATGAGTTATTAATGAGTTTCTGTTCAGCTTTGTGTGATCTGGAAAAAGTCCATTGGATGTTTCAGTAGTGTGTTTGCAGATTCTATCAAAATGTGAAAACTCTTTGTATTTGTAAAGAGGTTGATACCATTGGACCCCGGACTTTGGTTTTAAAAACTCTTCCAAATTAGTTTCCATGTTTTGAGGTTAATGCCATGTGACTGTATGTTTATAGAATTCTTGCAAAATTCTATATGCAAGCACATTGCTCAGCAAAATTTCCAGAAAAACGTTTCCAAATATCTCATTACATGATTAATCAACATAACAAATCTGTGATACGTTTTTCAGTTAAATTATACCTCGAATTTCTAGGATCCGAAATCCGTGATTTATATGGAGGAGGAAAATGTGGGGTCGAACGACGTCCCACAAAATACTTGAGGAGCATTTTTTAAAACTATTTTCTTATAATTTACTGTAACAATATTTCCATAACCATCTATACATAGTTATTTTTTGTCAAAATTCTTTAAAATGTATGTATAGCACATAGCTTCTATACGGTAGCTCCTTTATAGGTGAGACCCCCAAATACATATTTCCAACTAAAACACTTTCTAAAATGTACTCTATATTTTAAAGTAAAGTAAAGTAGTCCCGCTACAGGCCTCAGGAGGCCCTTGGGGTAGTAGGAGGTTAAGGCTCCCACTTTTTCTAGACAATCGGCACTTGATGTCAGCCGGGTTGTCAGCCGTGCGTGACAGCCGCCTTTACCCCCAGAACAAGCGTCTGGTACTCATTTCAGTTAGAGGCTGAGTCGACCCCAGAGCCATAGTGCCGCCGGGAGGTTTTGGTCAGTTTTGGTTATAAAATCATGACACCACCGGGGACTATTGACAGTTAGACCTTCCGGTCTTGTAGCGCAGTACCTGTTAACCAATGCTACGCTACGGCGTTTGGCTCCCCACTCTATAGTTTAGTCATCTAAAATAGGTTTAGGAATTGGTACATAGTTTTTAAAAATATTACGTTAAGATTTCATTATATTCATAATATTTGACAACAAAAAGGATATTGTAATTATGAAATAAAAAAAACGTCTATCGATATGGTATTGTAGGGTAGCGTTGTAGCGGGTCCGGTTTTGATCCATGTGTGTGAAAAGTTTCCTGGTTGATGTTTTTTTTCTGGCATTTCCTCACTCACTGTAAGCTAAAATGTCAAGAAACTGTAAGATCCAAAGTCCTTTTTTTTTTCAAACATCATCTGGCCATCTTTATCATCTTCGCCATGTATGTGATAAGGTGTGTTAGAGGTTGAAATGATAACTAATTCAGGGTGAGGTTGTGTGTGATCCATATTTAAACATCCCTCTCCTTGAGTGTTCATGTCACTGTAAGGTCTGGGTGTGAATGAATCATTTACCAACAAGGTAGTGAGGTAAATGTATTGTAAAGAAGAAATTAAAAATATAAATTTGATTGTAATGACTATAAAGTAAATTATATTACTCTTTTGCATGCTCTGTTAAAATTCCTAATATTATCAGACTCCTTGCAATTCTGCGCGCTGTATAAATGTCAATTTTTGGTTCAAAACTGTACAAAATAGATACTAACTCACTGAAAATATCCAACCTGAGGTTCGTAGCCACGCGGAAATAAGCTCATCTTGAGCTAAAAGTATTCCAGTCATCCCCTATATAATTCACCTCCCTTAGATCATGTTAATTCCCCCACTTTATTATTGGCTTGCCTATTGCGCGCTTTTTCCTCTGGCTTTCCTACAAGTACTTTTCGTGCCCGTCTTTCATTCCTCATTTTTGCCATATGTCTTGCACATCGCAATCTTCCGTCAATTTTTCCTATAACTGAAGAAGTTTCTAGTTCCTCTTCCATTCCCAATTCGTGTTAGATGCCCTGTCATGAGATTTAATTCGTTTATTACATCTGATTTTTCATAAAGGTCATTAGAACTTTGTTGTGCAAGTTTTCTCCATTCACTTTTTTTTTAATTTCCATTTAGCTAAACTTGTCTGTAATCGGTATCATGATTCAAGCAAGGTAAGTTGCATATGAGGCAATTACTCCGAGACTATTGCGGTAGACAAATTTATAATATCCTATAAATTAAACCGTAATCAATATACAAATTTTGTCGGTTAGTCGGTATTTTGTTTAACTATCATTTTTAAATTGGATATTTATATTTTTAAATCTCTAATGAAGGTCCAAAGTTCGTCAGTTTACTCAGAGTATTTTATTTAATTACCCTTTTGTAAATTGGATATTTACACTTTTTTTAAATCTCTGATCAAGGTCCAAAGTTCGCGTCCGTTACTCATATTTTATTTAATGACTCACTCTTTTTGAATAACATATTTATATTTTTTAAATATCTAATAAAGTTCTAAAGTTCGTCAGTTTCTCAGCATTTTATTTAATTACATTCCTTTTTTAAATGTTATATTTATACATTTTTACATCTTTTATCAATGTCTAAACCTCACCAATTACACAGTATTTTATTTAACGACGATTCTTAAAAATTGTATAGTTATATTTTTTATATCTCTAATTAAGGTCAGCATTTTATTGAATATTTAGGGTAAGACTATCTATATTGGACCACTGCTTAAATTGGACCGTTAGCAAAAAACATTGTTACGAGGAAGAAGTTGAACAGTGTTAGGATAATGTTACTTGGTTTTACATAGCCTACATGTTTAATTTGGCAATTACTACATCTAATTTTTTAGATCTACTTCTATAATAATAAGTGGAAAACTTTCGTCCCGTGCCATAGCCGAGCGGTTAAGGTAGGAAGCCTTGGCGCAGAGCTACGGGACTTGCGCTGGTTCGAAGAAATTTTCTCATGGTATTTCGGCCAGTATGGGACCGGTGCCCACCCAGCATCGTGAGGCAATTGGGTAGCTAAAATATGTAGAGGATCCAGGTTGAGGAACCAGCTATAACGGCTGGGGGACTCGACATGCTAACCACATGTCACCCCTACACTGGCTGTTGATCATCTACCTCTGTGATTGACACATGTGGATGTGAAGGGCCAGCAGCCGGCTGGTAAAGGGCAACCGCTTGAAAATTGGAAGACCCTCAATCGGTATCGGAAAACTTTCAATCTGAGGTAAGTGTCATTATACATTTATAAAGACAGGTTTAATAATGATAAGCAATAAGGTATCTACATGCGTGTTCGTGCGATCATTTACGAGGTTGTTCTTGAAAGAAAGGAAAATGGGCATATTCTATATAGGACCAGTGATTCAGTTCTATATTGGACCACTTTCTAGTAGTGGACCAATTTATGGACTATTTATTGAAAATAAATGGCATTCTATTCTTTTTTAAGGGAATTAAATTATTCCGATGAATATTCTGTTATAATAGTGAATTCCACATTTATTACCTCAATTAATTTTCGCCATTTCCTCCTCTTAGAGGTTGTCGAGTGGAGGTAAATATGGTGCCTGGGAGGAAATAATGATCGGCAACACATCCATACAATAATATTGATTCCATTATCTTGGCAGAGAGAAAGGAATAATAATGCTCCTCTTTCAGTACACCACCACACCACCTCCTACAGCCCTTTGATATGGCCTTCTTTAAGCCTCGTACTGTGTACTCCAACAAAGCTTGTGATACTTTAATGCGTCAACATCCAGTGAAGTCTATTACTCAATTTCAAATTTATAATTTGCTCGAAAATTCCTACAGACAAGGTGCAACTCTGGCCAATGAAGTATATATATATTTTTTTTTAATAACTTTATTGCTAATTTACAATCTATCTTGAAAAGACAATAAGTAAATTTGTTAAAATACATAACTTGTTAGGAGAATACTGTCCATTGACAGCACTCGCTCCATTATACAACATTTTATGCAAAAAAATGAAGCAAGTTCTAATATTTTATTTCTTTTAGTCTTCTTATTTCTTGACTGTTGTCTAGAAGATTGATTGCAAGATGATTAGGATGAACTTCTAGTCGCCGCAGATATCGAGTGCTGTACTTTTCTATTCTTCTTTTACAGTAGCTATTTTTTAAATCATGATGAATGTGTGGCGTTGTTTACATACCATGGAGCAGCAACAATAAAACGAAGGGTCTTAGACTGAAATCTCTGTAAAATTTCAATATTGGAATTGCTGGCAGTTCCCATAATTGAATACCGTAAGTCCAATAGGCTTGAGTATAGTTTTATATATTAGAAGTTTTATTTTCTAGACTCAGTTTTGATTTGTGACCTATGAGCCAATTAAATTTTGATGTTTTTAGTTTTAAATTCTGTACGTTTTGGTTGATTGTGTTTCTTCCATGTTAAACGACGATCAAGATGTATTCCCAAATACTTGACGGAAATCACCTGTTGGAAGAGTTTTATTATTTAATGTTACAGTAGGACAGTTACCCAGTTCTTGTTTCCAAAGTAATATGAATAGATTATTTTCACTAGTTCGTATAAGGCCATGTAGTTAACCATTCTTCTGTCTTATTAAGTTGTTGCTGGAGGTGTTCAGATGCTTGCCTAGCATCTTCATGTGAATAGAGCATGGCAGTATCATCAGCAAATGTAGCTACAAGTACTCCTCTTTATTTGTGGAAAATCAGCTGTATATAGAGTATATAACACAGGCCCCAATACAGAGCCTTGTGGAACTCCAGAAAATATACTGTAAAAAACCAGATAATTCATCTTCATATTTGACTTGAAAAAATTCTATTACTAAGGTAAGAACAAAGTAACAAGTAATATGGTTGTGGAAGATATAACTTCAGTTTATACTGTAGTCCTACATGCCACACTTTGTCAAAAGCCTGTTGAATATCCAAGAAAACAGCAGAACAATATTTCTTACTTTCTATAAAGCGTTCTCAATTTCATTTACAACTCTATGAACTTGTTCTATTGTACAATGATTGTTACGAAAACCAAACTGATGATCTGGCAAAATATGGTTTCCCAAGAACTGGTATTCGGCCAGTTAACAGAAATATATTTGAAGATAGCGACTTCGCTGCAGCAAATCTGGAGGATGCTGACCAAGACATCGCTTTTCATGAAAATGAGAACGCAAAATCTCATCAGTAGTAGCTCTTTTGTTCCACCACCAAAACAACAACACTTCCACCAAAATGAGAGCGCTACTATTTCTGCAGAAACAGACCTGCAGCTTGAATTATCACATACTCATCAGCACAGTACTTCTTATCAAGGTAAGATAATTACACTATCTAAAAACTATGTTAATGTGGCAAATCATATCAGCAATGCCTAAAAGAACTGAAAGCAGAAAAAAAAATACTGCTGATTCAACAGTTTTGACCTCCCCACCCTACATCTACAGAAGGCCACAAAAACAGGTTTGGTAATTCAGGGAATATCAAAGAATTGTCAATTTTGCAGTCTATGACAAATGCATGATATGAGAGACATGAAGTGTGAGGAGTGGGCGCACAAGATTGTGCAAAAATGAGATCTAAGAGAAATAAGTATAATTTGTGATGGCTGCAATTAATATAAAGTAAAGTGATCCTACTACAGGCCTCAGGAGGCCCTTGGGGTAGTAGGAGGTTAAGGCTCACACTTTTTCTGGACAATCTGCACTTGATGTCAGCCGGGTGTCAGCTCTGCGTGACGGCCTCTTTATCCCCAGAACAAGCGTCTGGTACTCATTTCCGTTAGAGGCTAAGTCGACCCAAGACCATAGAGCCGCCAGAAGGTTTTGGTCAGTTTAAAAATCCTGACCCAGCGGGACTCGAATCCTTGACATTCCGGCTTATAGCGCAGTGCCTTAACTACTACGCTACGGCGTGCCCCTGCAATTAATATCCTATAGGTTATTTATACTTTATCCTGTTGTTTCAATCCTGGTCCAATTTAGGAAGCTTATGTTCCAATATAGGAAAGTGTATCCCTAAATTGAACCAATGCAGACCTTTCAGAAAATGTAATTTGTGTTGTTATTTGCATAATGAATTTAAAATTATGTGCATGAATCAATACTAGTGAATGCGTTGTTAACAAAAACTATTTTTTAAATTTATTTTCCCTCATATTTCGTATCTATGGCGTATATAGACGGTCTTACCCTATATTCTGCAAATCTCTAATCGATGTCCAAAGTTCGTTAGTTACTCAGTATTTTATTTAACGACACTCTTTAATAATTTATTTGATTAGGATCTTTGTTCTGCCTTTTCTGTTGTTTTTCTCCCAGGAACAAAGAGCAAATGCTAGAATAGTTTCCAAAAATAACGCTACAGCAGCAGCTTTCTTCTCAAAACCACTGAAATTAGAACTCTAGATTAGTAACAAAAATCGAAACATCAATAATAATTAATCAAGGCTTTTTCAAAATTCCAACAATTGTTTCGACACGCTAATTAAAATTATGTGGGGTAAATGAATTTCATGTCTAGATACCCGAGCTGCCGTCATCGTTTAACATGGGTCGCAGAAATTATCTTCTCTTCTCTTAAGTTCTTTAAATCTCTAATCAAGGTCCAAATTTCGTCCATTACTCAGTAACCGACGCTCTTGACACACATTTAACAATTCTGCACACACATTAATACATTATTTGTCAAGTTGTTTTCAAAATGTATCGGTTTAGGCACAATATCACAAGATACATGTCTGTATTACGAATCGTACATGAATATATAATACACAGGAAATTCACTTCCCAGCCATGTGGATCCTTATCATTTAAATCTAAATTGTTTGATATTTTAAGGTTGGGCTTACGAAATCAATAAGGTACTAAGTAACAGTATGTACACGTATTTCTTAATCTAAGGCGTACATTAAAACTTGCACATGGAGTTAGGCTATAGGGCTGTTTCCACATCAAGAGACCATATCCCTCCATCTAGTTATGGGATGTCCAACATTTCTTCTTCCTTTGGGATGGTAATGAAGCAGAATTTGTGGGCGTCCATTGGGTGTCATTCTTTCTATATGTTGGAGCCAGTTATATATTGAAATTTATCTATAACACTGTAGATCAGCGGGTCTCAAACTTTTTATGTCCGGGACCCACCTTGAAGGATATTAAACTTCATGGGAATCATAAGTTAAATTACCGCTCTAAGGGTCGAATTCACCAAGATAGGTAACTGTATTACGCCAGTTCTCCCCATGTATAATGCATAGCTTAAACTGGCGTAATACAGTTACTCTCTTGGTGAAACTGGCCCTAATTACCGATGTAAAAGTAAATGTTTTATGATGATATACATGTTAATTAAAATACCATATTCTAATTCAGCACATGTTGCAATTTTGTGTAAACATTTAGTACTCGCCGAACTGATACGGTGGATGGACATAAGCTACCAGCTGTCTTCTTACCACTAGGTCACAAGAGAAGTCTGCTAACAATCCCTCTCCTCTTATTCTACTTCTTTAACAGTAGCCTCTTCCCATCTGACACGTGTATACAATTATTTTTTGCTAAATAATTCATTTTTCTCGAGAACTAAAGTTATTCTATGTCATTAATAGTTTATTTTTCTCTCATTTTTTCTATCTTGTACATTTTATTTACATTCGCTAAATCTAGATTAAATCAAAATACAGTATATTGTAAATAATAATTTTGTTTATTGTAATTGAGATGTAAGAATGATTTTTGTGTTTTTTTATCATGGTTGAGTGGTAGACAATGTCTTAGGACATTAACTCTGCCAGGTAAAATAAAGGTATTATTATTATTATTATTATTATTATTATTATTATTATTATTATTATATTAAATGGAAACGGAGAAGAACTAAAACCTAATATTGAATGCACTTATTTAGGAACAAAATTAGACCATTCAGGCGATAACACAGTGGAAATTAAAAATAGAATCGCTTTTGACCGTACAAGTACATGAGAGCCACCCTGGATGATTGATCAGCTCAATGTTAGTACCATCTCCGAGACAAGACTCAATATTCACCCATACAATCATACTGTTACATACTGACCTGAACAACCAGCTGTAGGAGAGGAAACGAACGAAAAGTAACCAGGTGGGAGAGCTAGTATAACTGCAGGGAAGAAATAGTATACAATAATCCAGAAACATTGACCTTCAAGCCGCCACCTCCACTTTTACTGTTTTGAATAATGTAAGTAGTACGTTTTGCAAATGTATAGTATTTCTGTCTGAACACGCTCACTCGACTCCTGACGTCACTGCAAAAAAACATTACTCCTACAGCGGCTTGTTCAGCTCAGCGTATAAAATTTATAAATGTCATGACGCGACAGGACTAGAAGGACCGTGGCCAACCACCCGGCTGCTAGATTCTCATCCAAATGTATTAATCATAGATGTGGACAAGTAGTCGTTAAGTTATTACTGTATATTCAATACAAATTTAAGTTATTCATATTCATGCGTTTTTAATGTATTTTATTTAAAATATCTTATACATTAAATTTATACTTTAAGGGTTAACAGAAATATTATTATTGGGAATTATTACCATTATTATTAATTATTTTTATTACCGGTATTGGAAATTATTATTATTATTATTATTATTATTATTATTATTATTATTATTATTATTATTATTATTATATTATTATTATTATTATTACAGTGGAAATTAAAAATAGAATCGAACAAACAAAACAAGCAATAAATGCTTTAAACTCTGTTTGGTGAAGCAAAAATATTACAAAAAAGAGAAAATTACAAATATATCAACCATAATTCAGAGCATTTTAACATATGGTGCTGAAGTCTGGCAAATTCCTACCAGGGAAATGAAAGAATTTTAAGTACAAGAAATGGATGTTTTAAGAAGATCAGCTGGAAAATCTAGAATGGATAGAATACGAAATAAACAAATAAGGAAAATTATGGGTGTACAAGAGGAGCCGGACATCATAGGCATTATAGAATAGAAAAGATTGCAGTGGTATGGTCATATCAAAAGAATGCCAGAGCAAAGATTGCCAAAAATTGTTATGGAATGGATCCCAATGGAAAGGAGGGAAGAAGAGGAAGACCGAAGAAAACTTGGATAGAAGGGGCACAAGCAGCTATGAATATCAGAGCAATGGAGGAAGATCAATGGATGGACAGAGAGGAATGGCGTTTGGTTTCCGGAAGACGGCGGCAGCTGCCATGATACCGCATGATGATGATGGTGATGATGATGATATTAAATGGAAGTTATGAAGAGGAAATAAGAAATAGGAATAATAAAGGAAAATTTGCAATTGCTTGCCTCAATGGAATATTGTGGTATAAAAATATAAGTAATAAAAATAAAATGAATATATATCATACAATTGATAAAAGCATCATTACTTATGGAGCAGAACTTTGGCCATTAACAACAAAAACAAATAAGTATCTTTTGACAACGGAAATGGATTTTATACGAAGGGCAGCAAGAATTTGAAGAAGAGAAAAAAATAGGAACTCAGTTATAGGGGAGAAAATGAAGATTGAAGACACTTCTTCTTCTTCTTCTTCTTCGTCACGGTTTAGGCTTATTTGCTAGCCTGTTCCGGCTCCAAATTCCTGCTGTTTCCATCTTTTCTTTGGTCTTCCCAAACATCTTCTTACTCGTGGTAAATAGTTGTATGCTGCTTTGGGTATTCTATTGTCATCCTTGCTAAGTGTTCTTTCCAGTTTGTTCTGTATTTCACTATTGTTGTGTTTAATTCTTCTACTTTTGTTGTTGTCTTATTTCTGCGTTATGTTTTTTGTCTGTTCATTGATATCCTACTATTGGTCTGAGGAATTTAATTTCAGCAGCTTGTATTCTGGCAGATTGTTGTATTGTCACTGCCCATTTTTCGGATCCATAAGTAATAATAGGAACTGCCATTGTCTTGTATAATTTCATTATAGAGTCTTTCCTTTATTTTGTTTATTTCTTTTTAGTGTCCCTGTTATATAGTTAAACTTATTTAGTTCGTTATTTATATCTATTTCCGCTGTGTATGATATTTCGCAACCTAGGAAGTTATATCTTACCACTTGTTCTATTGGTTTATTTTCTAATATTATCTTTGTCCGAACTGGATGAGCACCCTTGAAAGCCATCGTTTTTTATTTTTCTGATGATATTTCCATGTTGTATTTTTTTGATATTTCATTTAGTTTATATAGCATTCTTTGTAGTTCGTCCTCTGTTTTTGCTATTAAAATCTGGTCATCTGCAAAGGCTACAGTTTTTATTACTATATTTCCTAAGTTAATTCCCCCAGTCGTCATTTGCTTCCATGATCTTATCATGTCGTCGAAATAAATGTTAAAAAGAGTGGTTGATAATGGACAATCTTGTCAATCTCCTCCTGTTACATGTATTGGTTCCCTTTGATTTATTTTTATTTCTGTTTTCTCATACATTTTCTTAATTACTGCTATCAAGTGTAGTGGAATTACTTTTTAACTTAATATGTTCCATAATTTTGGTCTAGACACTTTATCAAAGGCCTTCTTATAATCTATAAAGAGGATGTGCGTCTCTAAGTTGAATTCTCTTCGCTACTCTATTATTTGTTTTAAAGTGAATATGTTGTCTATGCAGCTTCTTCCTTTCCTAAAACCTGTCTGCTCTTCTGATATTATTGCGTCTACTATAGTTGTTAATCTCTGGTTGATTATTTTGGCATATATTTTGTATACTGCACATAGTAAGCTTATGCCCCTATAGTTTTCTGGATTTGTTTTATCGCCTTTTTTAAATATTGAGATTTTTCAAATTGTCCATTCCTCTGGTATTGTATTTTGTTTCCAGCAGTTGTTATAGAAATTTAATAATCTTTTTGGAAATTCTTTGCGCCATTTTTTATCAATGCTATGTTTATATTGTCTGTCCAACGTACTTTATTATTTTTACAATTCTTTAATATTTGTATCATTTGTTGCATCTCTATTTCATCTACTTCTGCATATCCATCCATAGTAATTCTGCCCGAAGGCAGATCCTTCACTGCAATCATAGCATTTCCATGCTATGCTTGCAGCTTTACTAGGGAATTGTGTAGGTGTGGTAGCTTCCCGTTGCTTTCCACACCGGTGAAGGATGATGGTGATGATGATAATGATAAGGATGATGATGATGAAGATGAAGGCCATATGATTTCGGGGACCGTTTGAGCCTTAAAGTTTTCCTGGCATTTGTCTTACAGGTGAGGAAAAACTCCGATAAAACCCTCACCCAGAAAAACTGTCCCGACCGGGAATCGAACCCGGGCCCGCTGCGTGACAAGGCAGCACGCTACCTCGAGACCACAGCGGTGGACTTCTGTATATTGTTTGTTTGTTTCTATGAGTGTTACTTCTATTGAAGACCACTTCAAAATACTTAGAAGTTATCCATAAGAGATTTGAAGACACTATTTTGAGATTGTATATCTATAATTATCTAGCACATTAAGATGGTTACGGACATGTCCAGCGAATGGGATAGAGGTATCGGTCTACCTAAATCTGATTTGGTATATTGAATACCTGAGGGGAAAGGATGGAGGCCCCCTGGAGTCAGGATATATATTTTTATACATGAAGGAGAATAACAATTACAACCGTGGATGATGGTATGGACCGACAAAATTGGTGTATTGGGTAATCGGACGATTGTCAAAAGAAAATTGTCAACCGATGATCTATCTACTATATTATTATTTATTATTATTATTATTATTATTATATTAATTATTATATTGTAAGTACTGTTATTGTTAATTATATTTACTATCACTCTTACATGAAGTCAAAGACTAGATAAGGGAAGTTAATAAAATATGGAAAAAAATGAAGTTGGTTCTCTGGAACGCGTGCACAATGAGCAAATTTGACCGCTTGTAGGTCTCACTTGGGCATTAATCAGGGCAAAGTGCGGATAACGAAGGGAATTGTTTAAACATGGTAGGTGCAGTGGGTTTACAATTGAGGGATGCACCAAACTAGTATATAAAAAGGGTCACAGATTTTTAAAGCAATATTGAATGTTACTGGTTGTTCATTGGTTCCCGCCAGTGATGCCCTCTGACCGCTGACTGTCCATATGTGATCATTTCTGTCGTCCACCAGATTTCACTCAAAATAAATAATTTGATCACCGACCCGTGAGAGGTAAGTAATTATGGTAATAATATACTACTAAAGTACTACTACTAAGAAGTAATACTAATATAATAGGTAGTTGGTCTAGACCATTAAGAATGAGGTGGGAGAATAACATTGTAAACTATGATTTGATGGGAAATTATATTATAATGGGATTATTATGATTGTGTAAAACATCATTAGCTCAGGATAGAGATGTATTGGAGTAGAGTCTTATATCCGCTTGCTGGCCATGAATAATACATGATGGGTTCGATAGTGCTGCGTGAGTGGTCTTCTGAGTTAGTTAGTTAATTAGTTAATATGGTGAAAATTTGTGAAGATTAGTGGTCCGAATAAAAATATTGTTCTAGAAACTAATAATTACAAATGTTAATGACAATGCACAAAGAAGGTAATCATAGGACCCAATTCTGGAGTTAAATGCATGTTATTATACATTACAGGGATTATTGTCGTTCCCTAACTCCTTTCAAAAACGTTTTTAAATTGAATTAAAGTATAATTATAAAACTGTGTGTTCTAAACCAGTTATATTATATGGATGCGATAACAGGTGAGATGAAGTGCTTAATGTAAGGGAGGAAAGGATATTACAAGTATTTGAGAATAAAGTTCTTTAGGACTGAAAATTGTTATGGATCTGTAATAAAGATGAACAGAACAGTAAGACTTGGAGCATAGAGACTTCATAAAAATGAGCTACATGTTCTGTATGGTCTCGTAGACTAGGCTGGGCAGGACGTGTGGCAAGAATGGGAAATAAAGGAGGGACTAAGAAGCTGTTTGAGTAGGAAATAAGAGCGAAAATACGCTGCCAACTAGTAGACCAGTAACGATTGGTTGATTGATGATAACATGTACCCTCTGATTTGAAGGATAGGAAATTTGATTTGTTACAGGAGGGAGACTTGGAAAACATTAGCTTAACATCGGCATGTCTGGAGAGATTTGTCCCGCTTGGGCCATGTATCAGTGAGTTAGTTAGGAATGAAGTGGTCACAATATATAGGATTGATGATCGTAGAATACCAAAGAAGGTCATGTGAAAGAAAAAAATATTTTGATAAATGCTAGTTGGAAGGGATAAGAATAGATGCATTGACTCTTGTCTCGGCAGCATGGAGAAGAGTGACATTAGACAGGGAAGGATGGAAAGCTCGACATTTGGGTGTGATAGCCAACTAATTAATAGCTTATATTTGATCAAATCGTTTGAACAATATCCTTGGTTGCCTGACAAGTACATAATTACGATTTTTAATGCTAAAATCATCTCGAAATTGAAAAAAGGAGATTGATGTAAAAATAACCTAAAATACGTCATATTAACAAACAAGATGTTCACAATTCCATTGTTATGAGTTGTAAGAATAGATACGTTAGGTTAGGTTTACCACTTTTATGGTTGACCTTTATTTCTCATTAGTTTTTCTTACTCTTGTTCAAGCAATGACTTCATTGTTAATATGGCGTATTTTAGATTAATTTTACTTTTTTACCTCAGCATTGTCGTTAAATTTAAGCATTTTTCGTATTTGTTTTGGAAAATAAAATCACATTATATTCCCCACGAATAATTATGCACAAACTGCTATAATTTTGTGTTTGTTTGAATTTATATACAATGTACAAGTCGCATATATTCTAGTGCAAATACACGCCTAGAGTAATTAAATGAAAAAATATTTAAATGTCCACCAAGCAGGAACACTAAGCCAATTCTTCAGCAAATCGAAGTTACGGTCCAATTTCGCTGCTTTAAGGAATCTATATATTAATACGTGAGGAAATTAACATGCAAAACTTTGTACCCCTTTTTAAGCAGATTGCGCGCAAGGAGGTGTGTGGTATTAAAGGTCATATGGAGAAGGAGTGTAGAAAAATAACATTTTTGTATAATATGTGTTACAAAATATTTTGCGCGATGATGTCTTTTTCAAAATAATAAATAATAATAAAATAATAACATCTTTGTTGTTCATTATAAAGAATTTATTAACGTTAACAGTGTGGGCTATGTTTATTAGTTGAAACAACAGGAGGCCTTGAGAACAATTATTGATAACATGGCCTCAAGTACGTATTTATTGTTTTATATTGTTTCAAATAAGTTCAGTTCATTTAAAATGCAGTGATTTGATTTGTTATAATGTATATTAAGACTACCTTTTGGATATTTTCTGTATATAGGCCTACATTGTATGTAGTATACATAGAGGGCAGTGGTTTTACTTCCCGCACGTGGGTGTAAATGTAATATTACAGTATAATTATTTAGGTTGGCAACCCCGAAATATAGGAAATTGATCTTTCACTAATTGTCGCCATTGCTGGTAAGTACGACAAAACGCACTATCGCGCGCAAAAAAAATCTAAGTAATTTGTGTGCATTGCTCATTCGTCTACTCATTCATTTGTTTACGTTCACAGCTGAAAGTTCATTGTTGAAAAAAAAAATCGTGCAGCAGCAATGTGAATTGACTTATTCTCGCGTATTTATTATTAGCGATTTAAAAAGTGAGTACATTTTATTTGAGCCTTTGGCATGGGTTCCCTGAAGTAGTCCCCGCCCGGAGAACCGAATGGGGGACTATTTGACCTCCGGAAATTTTACCCCAGTTGAACCCATGTCCGCATTTCTTGACGGTTCTATTTTTACGGTGAAAGATCGTCACTCTTTCGACCAAGGTACTTTTTTCGTCTGGCTTTATCACCTTCGAACAGTCCGGCATGGTTAACCCTATCGGCAGTAATGCTACCGCCGGCATAGCTCTCAGGATCATTTAAGCACGCAAGCCACTCCACCACGACAAGGTAAAGATACCATGGAGGGAGAAGTTATATAGTGTCCTGCTGGAGTTCGGAATTCCTAAAAAGTTAGTTAGACTTATACGAATGTGTCTAAATGGCACAAAGAGTAGGGTGCGTGTAGGCAAACAGTTTTCGGACAGTTTTCAAATCCTGAATGGGTTCAAGCAAGGAGATGCACTATCTCCTCTACTATTTAATTTTGTACTAGAGCATGCCATTAAGTCTTTAGAGAATGAGGAAGGATTACAACTCAATGGTATTAATAAGCTGTTAGTTTATGCTGATGATGTAGTATTGTTGGCCGATAGCGAGGAGATACTAAAGAACAACACGCACACACTATTGAGTAACACTAAGAAATTAGGACTGGAAGTAAATATCAATAAAACTAAATATATGGTCACACGTAGAACTTCAGTATATAATGGAAATGGACAGCTTATGACAAATGAGGGAAATTTTGAGGAAGTGGCTGAATTCAAATACCTAGGAACAATAATCACAAATAGGAATGAGATGCACAAAGAATTAAACATAGGCTCAATTCTGGAAATGCATGCTATTATGCATTGCAGAGACTCTTGAATGTCCCAACTCCTTTCAAAAACGTTTAAACTGAAATATATAAAACCAATTATTCTCACAGTTATATTAATATGGGTGCGAAACATGGACTCTTACTTTAAGAGAGGAAAGGAGATTACAAGTTATTTGAGAATAAAGTACTTAGGAACATTTTTGGACGCAAAGATAGAACGAACAGACAGGTGAATGGAGAAGACTACATAACAATGAACTACATGGTCTTTATAGGAAGCCGGATATAATAAGAACAGTTTAAGTCTCGTAGACTGCGATGGGCAGGACATGTTGCACGTATGGGGAATGAAAGACTTGCATGGAAGCTACTTGTAGGAAAGCCAGAGGGAAACGCCCATTTGGTATACGCCAAGAATGAGGTGGGAGAATAACATTAACTATGATTTGAGTGAAGTAGATTATACAGGGAATGATTGGAAAACATTAGCTCGGGATAGGGATGTATGGAGAGCTTGTGTCCGTGCGGTCATGAACCTGCGGGTTCGATAGTGCCAGTGAGTAAGTAAGTAAGTAAGTAAGTAAGAGTACATTTTATTATTTAAATTAAAATTAAACCCTGTCTAATCTTGGTTTCGGTAGTTTCATTACATGTTTTATATTTACATATTCATTTAGTATTTAATATTAGAGTTATTGTGATTGTTATGATATTCTGATGATATATGTTTGTCATGGTGAGTGGAAGAGAAGGCCACATGGCCTTAACTCCACCAGGCGATATTAAATATACAAAATAAATAAAAAATAGTTCGCACCTACTTCCATTATGCCTCGACATAGAACATTCAACCGGGTCGGAGTGAGAGACAAAGAAGGGATATAGTATTCCCTATACATAATAATAGGCCAAATGCAAATTTAAATAGTGTAAATAGTATACAAATTGTTTTTAAATATGGTTTAGCCAAGCTATACCACATAATTCCTAACGTTCGTATTTTTAAATAAACAGAAAATTAATGCATAATGATGTATTTGTGACAACTTAAAAAATCTAATTAATTGTGGTCGAATTTCGACCGCTGGGCGACCTCTAGTATGTATTTTTTTGTTAATTTTGTTACATTGAGAAACTAATAGATAGATTATATATATATTGAGAATCCTTGCGGGCACTTTGTAGATGAGGGATTTATGTATATGCTATTTTCTACTTTCGATGATTGTTTAGGGTTCGTTTTAAATTATTATTTTGTGATTGAGGTCGAAGTTTAATTTCTTATACTAACTTATTCAAAGTTGGCGGACTGCAGTGAAAACAAACCTATCGTAACCTAAGTTATTACCTTTTGAATATTGTCGTATAATTTGATCACCATTATTTTTTTTTATTCAATGCCCCAGGTTGTCTTTTCTGGTAATTCCTCCTGGCATTGGCGTAATTGTAACCCACTCTGAGGTTGGGGCGGCTGGAAGGCGGAGTTACGCTACTCCGTGATAAGATGGGCGATGATTGTTAGTGATTGGGCCAGGAGAGACCTTATTCCTAAACTTAATTTAAGGCGAATATAAATGATGATTATGGTGGCCATTTGATATTCGAGGAGCCGTTGTGGGCCTTAAAGTTTTCCTGACATTTGCCTTACATGTGAGGAAAAAACGCCGAAAAAACCTCACCTAGGAAACTTGTCCCGACCGGGATTCGAACCCGGGCCACTGCATGACAAGGCAGCATGCAGCGGTGGACTACATTTCTATTGATTAATTTTTCTGTTACTTTATTGAAACCATTATATAAATCAAACTAATGTATCTTAATAGGAAAACATTGTCTATTGAAGCGTTAATTAAATTAATTAATATCGTATACACTACTGATTAACACTAAGAAATAGGGACTGGAAGTAAATATCAATAAAACAAAATATATTATCACACATAGAAATAGATTACCGGTATATAATGGAAATGGACAGCTAATGACAATGAGGGAAATTTTGAGGAAGTGGCTGAATTCAAATACCTAGGAACAATAATCACTACAACAGGAATGAGATGTACAAAGAAATTAAACATAGGCTCAATTCTGTAAATGCGTGGTATTAATTATCATTATAGAGACTCTTGACTTCCCAGCTCCTTTCAAAAAGCGTTAAACTGTAAATATATAAACTACTAGCTGGCCCGGCGAACCTCGTATCGCCTTTAAATATTTTTAGTTAATGTTTCCGATGTTTTAATAGTTATCTGCTATTCGGGGCGGAAACAATCCAACAAATCAAAGATCATAAAAATCCAGTCCATCATCATAATATATACATATATATATATATATATAAAGTCCCGGCCACGCGTTGCTGTGGCTAAGGTATACGCTAAATTATGTTGTAGTAAGTGAGAAATCTAAATCAGAAAGTTTTTGTTAAACTCAATTTTTTAGTTCTGGTACGTTAACTACATCCGTGTATAAATATGGGTGGTGGTTTATGTGGAAGTGGTTTTGTTGATTAGATGATGAATTTATGTTTCTGCATTCTCAGTATCATCCATAAGTGTATCATACATTTATTGATGGAATATTTTGAGGAGGCTTGCTGATTTCATTATACTTTCGTTTTTTTTCTACGAATTTTGTTGGCAGTTTGGATTCTCATCATCATCAAGAAGTCTTCTGTATAGTAATATCATCTTGTGATATATTATAGTCATCTTGTTTTTCATTTAATTGAGGCATCATGGTGATTTTTTTTGTAATATTAGGCATATTATTATAACTAACAGACTTACTTACAGTTCTGTTATTCCGTTCCTTAGGACCTTCATATGTTTTTAAATTCACATTCTTCTTAAATGTAAGATTTATGTCATATAGGCCTATACCAATTTGCGGAAATTCACTTGATATCTTATCATTCATGGTCTCTAGAACTGATTCGCCATATTGTTCAATGTCTCTTCTCGGTCCAGTTAAATTTAAATTAAGTTGCTGTCTTTCAGCCAGATTATTTAAAACTAATACTTACACACAAAATTAATATAATTGCTCAAGTATATTGAAAATAAAATAAACACAAACACACTTAAATTATGAAATAATCAATATTTGTAATTCAATTGAAAATCGCGGTTGCAACAAAAAGCACAGCCACCTGCTTATATAATAAACCAATTACCTTATACGGCCATCTGTTAGAATCGTATGGAACTCACAGATAATTATAACTCTTTGTTAAATAATAAACAAATAATTTGCAATAAAAATAATGCGACTGTAAATTTAGTTATAAACTTCCCTAAGTCTGAAGTTGGATCAAACTGCACACAGTGTGCAAAATTTTATTAAAATCAGTAGTTTAGGATTCCATCGCGGACAAACAACATGACACGTAATTTTCATATATTAAGATTATTCTACCAGTTATATTATATGGATGCGAAACATGGATTCATACTTTAAGGGAGAAAAGGAGATTACGAGTATTTGAGAATAAAGTTCTTAGGAAAATTTTTGGACCAAAGCGAGATGAACAGACAGATGAATGGAGAAGACTGCATAACAGTGAATAGCCTACATGGTCTTTATAGGAAGCCAGATATAATAAGAACAGTTTAGTCTCGTAGACTGCGATTGGCAGGCCATGTGGCACGAATGGGGAATGAAAAACATACATGGAAGCATCTTGTAGGAAAACCAGAGGGAAAAACGCCCAGTTGGTAGACCAAGAATGAGGTGGGAGAATAACATTTACTATGATTTGACGGAAATAGATTATACAGGGGATGATTGGAAAACATTGGCTCAGCATAGGAATGTATGGAGAACTTATATCCGAGCGGCTATGAACCTACAGGTTCGATAGTGCTAGTGAGTTAGTTAATATCGTATACCGATACGAGGGTCAATCAGGAAGTTTTTAGACCTGACTGTACTGTTTACGATAGAAAGAGAGCAGTGCCAGCAGCGTGTAGGGAGGTCCTTTGTTAGTCATCTGACATAGTTTCTGCCTATGATATAAGTCAAGATGGCGGAAGCACTAGCTGTAAGAGTAGAAAGCGGTCTACAAAAACTGACCAAGATAGCGGAGGCGGGAGGATATATAAAAAAGACACCAAAGAAGACATCCTGAAAGCGGTAAGTACGATAAAGGAATATATAAAGACAAAGGAAGAAAAGGATATTCCGGAAAATAACGAGGATAACGAAAATCCTAAGACAATGGAAGAGGTTAGCAAAGCCACACAGTGACACGAAGAACGAGAGGGAAGACAGCCGCGGGGATGGACAAGTGGCGCTATCTGTGGATGTCGCACAAGAACTTAGAAGGAGACCGTAATGAGGCGACAACTACAGGAGGAAGGTGTAACCCGGACATACAAGAATACGTAAAGAATAAATTAAACGTAGATATTGAAAAGAAGGCACATACAAAGAATGATATACAATGGAAGAAAAAATCACTGAAAACATAATGCAAAACATAAAGAGTAATATGGATATCATCATACAAAACTTAAAAAGCATGATAAATCAGGAATTGGAAAATATAAAAGGAAAAGAAACAGAAAAGAGACAAAAACACGTTGGAACTGAACAAGGCCCGACAACAGAAGACAGAAACAGAAACAAAATCCAGGTCAGCGCAGCAGAAAAGGACCACAAAGCTGAAACTCTCACAGCGCCAGAACAAAACCCAGAAGTAGAGGGGGAAGAATGGACGGTAGTGGGTAAAAGAAAAAATGAAAACAGAGTAGTCATAGGAACGAAGGAGGAAAATGGAGAACTACAAGCAGCAGATAGAACAGCATGGCTCTACATAGGAAGACTAACAGAATCTACTACAAACGACAAAATAGAAAGATACCTATCAAGAAACGGTATCGAAGGGCAAATAGAATGCGAAGAACTGCAAACTAGAGGCAGGAATAAAACATTTAAAGTTGGAATATCCCTCGAACAACTAACGAAAATAGAATCATCAGACTTTTGGCCCAAAGATATAGTGGTCAGGAGATTTCGATTTCGAAGACGGCCACAAGAAACAGCATCACTCGAATGAAGAAAAAACATATATAGGCTACTATGGAACGCCGAAGGAGTAAAAAAATGCAATGAACATGGCACCGACAGATTTCTTACAAGATTTTGACTTCGTGATCTTAACGGAAACCTATCTGATAGAAGAATGGCATCATCATCATCACTTCTACAGCAAACATATTTTAGCAAGGAAAGGAGAGCTAGGTAGGCCATCCGGAGGCATATCTATACTCATGAAACCATGTATGACACCAATAATAGCAACAACAAGGATGGAGAATGCACTCCTAGTAGAAACTAAGTACCTCGTGATCATTGCAGCCTCATTACAACGCGATGTACATCATAGAAGTACTACACTACCTAATACTGCAAAATAAAAGCGGAAAGCCTATAATGATAGCAGGCGACTTGAACTGCCGCATAGTATATAGACAACTGCAAGACCAGTATAGTCCTTTTAAAAACTGCAAAGTCAGAAGGATTCACTACCTGCTTAGAATGACCAAATTTTCCACTTACATATACCACAGCTGTAAAAGCACCATCAACCTAGCCACACGATAACGGGCCACGCAAAGGGAAAAATAACCCCCATCTGGACAAACGCAGTAACTCCCATCGCGAAACCACCTACCAATGAAAATATAACATAGCTACACTAAAACTGAAACTTAAAAATAACACCACTAAAGATATCCAAGAAAAATTGACAACGAGGAAAATCGAAGGAAAGCCAGAAGGAACTAAAAGAAAGCAGAAACAGCTATAGAACGAGGAAATACTAGAGGGGAAGCTAAACCTCAAATAATAGAACGGGTCCTCATCGGGGCCACGATGCCAGTTAACTCGAACATGAAGAAATCAAAAGACTTGTATGACAAGGAATGCTACAACAAAAGAAAACCCGCGATTATTAAGCTACAGCAAATGGAAAACACCCTGGAAGACATTGCAACTAAAAGCAGACTGCGCAAAGAAAAGACGACAATACAAAAGACTGATAAAAGAAAAGAATAAAGCTCATACCGACCAAAAAATTAAAGAGACTGAGGAAGCCCTTAAAGACCCATACATCGCTATTCGACCAAGACAAACAACAGACACTAGCCGTATAAATGAATGAATGTGAACAACATTTCTCCAAGCTACTAAACAAGGAAGGGATAACCCAGCAACAAGAAATCAAGACCAAAACACAAGAAACACAGAATGGACTCCTATCAACCCTGCAGAAATTAGAAAAAAAATAAACCAAAGCAAGAAACAGAAAAGCATCTAGCCCAAATATGATATATAATGAACACCTCAAAAACACAATTGACACACTGAGCCCCATATGGACAAAATTTATAACAAATTTATAGAACTAGGAAGAATTCCAGAACAATGGAGAAACTCGACGATAAAAGTTATATACAGAGGAAAAGGGGATCCAACAGACCCTAACAAATACAGCGGCATCGCTCTTGAAAACGTTCCCTTCAAGAATCCTAACAAACATTATAACAAATAGAGTAAGGGGAAAAATCGAAGAAAAGCTCCCTGACGCGCAATTTGGATTCAGGAAAGAGAGATCAACTCAAACAGCAGTGAAACTCCTCCTTCAAAACATAGAGGAAGCACTCGAGAGAAAACAGAAGCTGTACACTGTCTTCGTAGATTTTACGAAAGCTTCGATCTAATGGACAGAGGATTAATAATAAGCAAATTGAAAAGTGTCCTAGGAGAGGAGAACGCGTGGACCCAAATCGTTACATCAATAATGAAAGGAAATAGCACAGTTATATCAGATGGTCTCTCAAAACAAAAACTATACTGCAAACAAATGGGGTACTGCAAGGAGACCCATTGAGCCCACTACTATTCATAATGGCAGCCGAAGAAATGGTAAGGGAAATAGAAGACCCACGAGAAGAAATTTTCGTTTATGCATACGCAGATGACATCGTAATCGGATCAACGGATATAAGTAAACTTCAGAACGCCGTAACAACTATGGAAGAATTGTGTAAAACCCACAGCTTCTATATAAAACAAAGGAAAACAGAAATGATGGTGTTCAGAAACGGAGGAAAGATCCCTGCCACAACAGAAATAAAACTGGACAAAGATAACATCAAAATAGTAAAGGAGTTTAAATATCTAGGCATTACTTTACAACCCAGTGGAAGGAGCTTCACAAAACACTTAGCAGAAAGATCAACGCAAGCAATAATGGCAATAAATGATATACGCAATATACAAGCTCTAAGCCTGGAATCAGCTATGAAACTATTTAATGCAAAGATCCTCCCAATAATAACTTACGGGATAGAAATCATATGGCCACATCTTACAGAAGCTAATCTGAACACACTGGAAAAAGTGAAAGCTACTTACATAAAAAGAGCAATAGGAGTATCAAAAACGACAAGAAGTCGTATAGTGTACCTACTGGCAAGGAAGACTTTCCTTATCGAGGACTTGAAAACAGCATACCTACTACCAACCACAGAACCCTATGAACATGCGCTACAAAGCCTATGCAGGAAAAGAGAGGAAGTATGGCGGAATTCTTCAGCACCGGAGCGATGATAGATAGGAACCGGACAGAAGAACATTTCCAAATACGACACGTCATCACAAGACTAAGCGTACATGGATTCCACCACCTAATGTATAGAGATAAAACATTCCATGACCCGAAGATGTCATGTATATGCGAAGTAAATTTCCAGATACGACACGTCATCACAAGACTAAGCGTACATGGATTCCACCACCTAATGTGTAGAGATAAAACATTCCATGACCCGAAGATGTCATGCATGTGCGAAGTATGTGAACAGAAATGCGAAAGATATTACATCGAAAAATGTACACAAAGAACAAAAACAATTTGTGATTACGCAAGACAAAGTTAAAAGTGTTAGTGATTGTTGTGTTATCATCTTTGCACATTTGTGCGCAATCCATTTATATACATAGTTTCTGCTCGTCCGCACTCCTCATCCCTTAGTAGCTGTAGGTCAAATGGTAGGGGTGAAAGTAAGTCTCATTCTACAGCATGGAACCACGGCGAGAACATGATTTTCTATTATTTTAAAAGTGACTTAAACCAGGCACAATCACATGGTGCTGAAATTAATGAGAACATAATCTAGGATAAATCTGCATTAAATGTGTTTTAATGGGATCAGAGTTCAATAATTCAAAAGTTTTAATACAATACGGTTCAGAAACATGGGAATCAAGTCACTAATGATAAAAAAATTAAAATCTGCAGAAATAGATTTTTGAAGGCGTTCATCTGGAATTTCAAGAAGATATAAAATAAGAAACAGTCTAGTTAAATAAAATGTGAATGTTCAGATTTCAATTGTGGATTTCATCAAAAAACAAACAAATTATATATATATATATATATATATATATATATATGTGTGTGTGTGTGTGTGTGGTGTGTGTGTGTGTGTGTGCGTGCGTGCCCGTAAAAAGGAATAGCAGAGATGTGGAGGAGAATAACAGTAGATTAATTGGACGTGGGAAATAAATAAATAAAATAAATAAACATACATGAGAAATGGGATTATTAGAGAGGAACTAAACGTACAACCACTTCTTCAACAAATAGAACACAGGAACAATTGTATAGAACATCTGCAAAGAATGACAGAGGATAGGATACCAAAGATGGCACTGATGTATAATACTGGAGGGCGAGAGATCGATAGGAAGACCAAGAAAGCGCTGGGCTGAACAGATGTGAGATCGGACAGGCAAACACCTAATCCGTGAAGTTGATGATGATGAAATAAATAAACAAACATACGCTATACGACTTCATACGTAAGAAACCTCCGACACGCAGCAGAGTGCGTGTGACTAAACAAATTCCTCCACTACTCCAATTTATGCTATTAGTTTTCTGTTTGTATACACACACACAGACACACACACGCGCGCGCGTGTATGTATGTATATATATATATATATATATATATATATATATATATATATATATCTTATCTTGCATTGCTCAATGTTAAACATTTAATTATAACATATATATATATATGTGTGTGTGTGTGTGTGTGTGTGTGTGTGTGGAAAGCAACGGGAAGCTACCACACCTACAATTCCCTAGTAAAGCTGCAAGCATAGCATGAAAATGCTATGATTGCAGTGAAGGACCTACCTTCGGGCAGAATTACTATGGATGGATATATATAGTTTTTTAAATAAATCATATGCATCCAATTATGATGTTCGAAAACAAGTATGGCGGCCGTTAGATAGATTTTTAAATTACGAATTTGATGTAATCCCCTATTCATAATTGTCGAATTTTAACTTTTTTTTATTTGCCTTGTTTTATTTGAATGAAATCTAGATTAGAAAATTGCTGATGCTAGAGCGATTTTTAATTTGTTTGCTTCAGATTAATCTCCACTCATAATATTCCTTTTTTCCTAGTTAAAGAACTAAGCTTACATTTCATAATTGATTGTTATTCATCGAGTTTCGTTCTGAAAAAAACACACACAATCATATGTCATGATAATATTTTAGGTGTCAACTAAGTAGGACCAATGTGGATTTGTATCTTTTTTTTGTTAAATATATTTTCATGAGAATTATCTGAATATCTTCCCTCGGAATTCGTTAAAGTCTGAAGCGTGTGAAGGCGATGTTCTGAAAAATTACAATCTGTGAACCTAAAAAACTATACGTGAAGAAGCGGAACTGGAATTTTTTCTGGTTCGATTCTCATTTGCGAGACGGACGGGATGTGGGCGGATCCCCTGTCGGGAAAATTCCAAAGAAACAGCACAAAAAACTCTGAGCTACCAGAAGCTGGGATCCTTGGTGATTTATATCCAGCAGGATCACAGCTGACCACCGCGCGTTTAAAACATGGCTCACAAATCCAACCAAGATCCTATATATTTTTTAATGGTTTTATTTACATGTTTACTTACTATGTCTTCGTTTCAATACTTTACAGTTTTCATATAATATAAAAATGAGCGCGAGTCAATCTGTGAGTTGTTGTGTCCTTTATGGACTCAAAAACTACTTGACCGATTTTAATTTTTTTCATCATTTAGACAAATTTTCTATGACATATTAGTCTACATAGGCCTACTATAGGACCGGAGCTAAAAAAAGGGCATCGGTGCACTAAAAAGTAGCCTTATTGGACTCTTAAATGGCTAACTACACTAACTACACTGGCCACTATCGAATCCGCAGGTTCATGGCCGCTTGGACATAAGCTCTCCCATACATCCTTATCCTGAGTCAATGTTTTCAAATCATCCCCTGTATAATCTTCTTCCCTCAAATCACAGTTAATGTTATTCTCCCACCTCATTCTTGGTCTACCAACTGGACCATTTTCCCTCTGGTTTTCCTACAAAAAGATTCCATGCAGGTCGGTCATTACTCCCATTCGTGTCACATTGTCCTATTACTCCAAGGCAGTCTACGGAGATCTGATGGACTTCTTTCTTATTATATCTGGATTCCTTTAAACGCCATTGCAGTGTTCACTGTTATTGCACAGTCTTCGTCCATTTTCACTGTCTGTTCTCTCTCTCTTTGGTTTTCTAAAAAATGTTCTAATAGAATTTTATTCTCAAATACTTCGTAATCTCCTTTCCTGCCCTTAAAGTAAGAGCTCATGTTTCGTAGTTTCATATAATATAACTGGTAGAATAATTAGTTAATATGATTTTATATATTTTTCTAGTTTAACGATTTTTGAAAGGAGGTGGTGGGCTGTAAATAGTCTCTGTAATGCATAGGCCTAATAGCTTGCCTTTCCATGTGAGCTTATGTTTACATTCTTTGTGCATCCTATCCCTACTAGTTCGACCTTAGATATTTTGTGTAATTTCAGCCTCTACCTCATTCAAACTTGCCCTCATTTGTTTCATTAGATGTCCATTTCCATTATTTAATATATTTCTGTGTGTTACAAAAGATAACGGAATGAGATACCTACACCTGACTAGTTCCTTCGTTAAAGCTCTGACCAAAACATAGCGTGGAAAATGCTATTGATTTGCAAGTGAAAGGCTATGCCCTCGGGCAAAATTTATATGGAATGGACCCATATATTTAGTTTTATTTATGAAATTACTCCCAGCCCCAATTTCTTAGTGTTACTCCGATAGTGTGATGTGCGGTTGGCCTTTAGTATCTCGTTCGCTACCGCCGAATAGTACTACATAATCAGCATAAACTAATTGCTTTATGCCTTCTTATTTTTCTAAAGATTTGATGGTCTGCTGTATAACCAAAATTACAAAATCGTTAGAGGATCCTAATGCATTTACTTGCTTTCACCCCATTCTAGATTTCAAAAGTATCTGAAAACTGTTTGCCTGCACACACTCTACTCTTTGTGCCATTTAGACACATTCGTATAAGTCTAGCTAATTTTTAGGAATTTCATAAAAAATACATCAAATTAATGTGCACAGAATTGAATATCTCAAAAAAAAAAAATACAAAAAAGTCCGCGACAGTATATGTATATCTTTTACGGATAACTCAACAATAATAATTTTTGTCTTTCAGCTCATTGATGCCAAGAAGGTCGGTATGAGTAGATTAACGGGCAAGTGTAGCAACGCGCGATGGGTATTCTTTTTATGGTAACTCACAAGAGCGATTTTTTGCTTTTAACTCATTTATGCAAGACGATCGGGGTAAGTAGATTACCGGGCAACGCCGAGTAATCAGCACGGGATTCTAAAATAATCATGGTATAAATTTATATTTATTTTTTCTTTTTACTTATTGCACTAATCTTAAAAACACATTTAATTTATTTAGACATTGCAGCGCACGCCGGTATTACCTAGTTTTATATAAATGCAGAATATTCCAGTCAATAAACACGATAACATCACATTTCAACCACTTAAGAAGAAAGAATGGGAAACGTTGTTAATAATTTTACAAGTAAAAAAAGCAAGGGTTACCAATATTTGGACATACATAATTAAGTTAGTTAATATGAACAGTACTTATTTTTATCAAAGACTTCAAAATGGAATGCAGGGTCACATGTCGTCCCGACTGGGATCCCAGATTGGTATCCTGGCAGATTATACACTGGTGGGCCATAACTGAATTTTTTTGGGATTTTCTCGGACTTCTCCCATTTCCCGAATTTCTTCTCACCAACACTCGCCATTACCCCTTCCCTCCCCTCCCCTTCATGTCATTTCATTTCTTATTCATTCATTTCACATCACCCTTCGGCTCATTTCCTGTTAGGTAAAATGTTTTGGTTGGCGATCCACAGTTGTTGAAACTATGTGATTGCGGGTATCTAGTGGGGCCACCAAAGCGCTGTCTCATTATTCCGATGCTGAGCAATAAAAAAGAAAAGAGCAGAAGAGGCTAATGGGAGGTTGTAGTCCCTTTTCACGACTACGGATCCAACTAAAAAATGGCGGTATGGGTAATGAGCAATAAAAAAAGTCAGAAGAGGCCAACGGGAGGTTGTAGTCCCTTCTCGCAACTATGGAACAAACTCAAAAAATGGCGGTATGGATAATGGGGATAGAACCTGATGTGTCGGATCTGGAAGACGACCTACGGCTTATTACGGTAGAATAGATTTTCTTTTCATTCATGTTTGTGGGATAGCGAAATAGCACTTACAGGTCGCGATGCTCAAGCCAGTCTGTCCTCCCAGTCTGAATAAAGTATTAAATAACAGTACCATATCCTGTAATATTCACAAAATAAATTAAATATTAATAAAACTAAAAATATGTTTACACGTCCCGCGCCATACCAGAGTGTTTTAAGGCATGATGCTTTGGTGCAGAGCTACGGATTTGCACTACTATATCGTAGCCAAGTTCTATTGTACAGTGAACAAACTTGCATAACATATTATTCCGTCGAATCCATATGTTGTGGAAACGTGTTACTACTTTTACCCGCCATATGACTGAATTGTCTATGAAGTGTCAATAATATAAACATATTTCTTACGATGTATTGCATTTTAGGGAACATGAAACTGAATACAAGATAAGATGATATCAATAATTAGTAATTTGTCCACCGCTGTGGTCTTGAGGTTGCGTGCTGCCTTGTCACGCAGCGGGCCCGGGTTCGATCCCCGGTCGGGACAGTTTTTCTGGGTGAGGTTTTTATCGGGGTTTTTTCTCACCTGTAAGACAAATGTCAGGAAAACTTTAAGGCCCAAACGGTCCCCGAAATCATATGGCCATCGCAATCGTCATCATTCATATTCATCTTAGGTTAAGTTTAGGATTAGGGACTCTCCTGGCGCACCATTATTATCATCATCACCCATCATATCATCGGGGCAACGTAACCCGCCTTCCAGGCGCCCCAACCTCAGAAGTGGGTTACAAGTACGCCATGCCAGGAGAGAAACCAGTAATGTCGAAAGACAAACCTGGGGCATTTGAAAAAAAAATAGTAATTTCCATTTCTTACTTATTTAAGATAATAAATTATATATGCGCCTGCCTAATGAGATGTTTATGATATATCTCTCTCTCTCTCTTTCTCTTTAAATAAATATATATATATATATATATATATTCTGCTCGCAGGCTAAATTATATCGCAAATAAAGGATATATATATATATATATATATATATATATATATATATATATGCCTATATATGTCCTTTATTTGCGATATAATTTAGCCTGCGAGCAGAATATTTTCTCAACGTTAACTTACCTGTAAATTCTGCTGTTATTTCACCACATCCTCAATGGCTAATGTAGGTTTTCACTAAACTGTTTTAAAACGTTCAAAATAATTTGTTTATTTCCGCTTTTCAAAGGTTTTCCTTTTTGGTATTCAAAAATTCTTTAGGAGAAGCAGTCATTTTAAACAATTGAAATACGTAACACTTAAACAATGAAATGCTTATTTATTTAATCTATTAAAATTGCAATCATATATTTTAAAATTTTCCCATATAAATTAGGCCCTATATAGACATGTGCTAGGTAAATCATATTTTTATTTTATTTTGTATTTTATTTTATTTTATTTTATTTCATTTTATTTATTTTATTTATTTTGAGCATTAGAGAGGAAACTTCATTTTCTTAAACGCGTAAAGGTAAAACAGTTATGATATTCGACCAATAGAAACGCAGTACATACATCTGGTTTGTTTACATTACAACTGGAACTTACCTCGGAAGAGGTACAATTCCATTCGTCGTGGAGGAAGAAAATGTCTCATCCAAATTCGGCCAGTATGTCCACCTAGCATCGTGAGGAATTTAGATTACTACAATAAGTAGCGGATTCAGTTTGAGAAATTCAGCTATAATGGCTTGGGAACATGACATTCTGACCCGAATACTGAACGATGATCGTCTACTTCTGTTGTCAACTCATGTGGATGAGAATGATAGGCCAAGGGCCTTCTAGCTTGTCCCGCCATGGAGTATTATATAGTTACACCAGTGGCGAGGCGAGAGTTTGGGGAAGAGAAGCTCCATAGAAAAAAAAGTTACCAAGTAATCACACGATTATATAGGCTATAAACGGGTGTCAGACATATTTCAATTATAGTTTTGCCGAACGGTTTCAACTGCTGAAGGCTTGTTGTGTGAAGAAATTAGAGTTTTTATCATTTTTGGACTTTATGAAAATTATTTAAATCCTCAAAACTTGTCTTGTCCCAAACGTTCTTTTCACGACCAGCAGAACAATGTTTTGAGATTATTGTAACCTCATAACCAAAGGATGGATTGATACGAATTTGGATTGAAATGTCCTGTGAAGATTTTACGGCCTTTATATTGAATATTTTTATTCAGTGAGAGGCTGTGTAGATCTACAATTTCTATTAATTTGATTTTGTCTTGAAATGAAAGTGAATTAAACGGGAGTTGTAAAAGTTTTTCAGTAGCACACTTACATATTATAGGTTCATGATTAGGGCTCGGAAGATGAGGATTTTTCCACGTTTTTTTTAGTTATTGGACCTTTTTTCTATTTTTTACAACTTTACCTTCTTTTCACTACATTTATATAATTTGTATAATTGAAGAACCCGAGTCTAGTGTCAGTTCCAACTTCTTTTAAAAACACTACAGTTTTACTTTCCAAAGACTTTTCACATTGCAATCACTTTGTTCCGCGGGAAACTATTGAATCCTCATAATATTTGTTTTTGACCTGCTTACTGATCGCCTGATATCCATTGCGGATTCACCGAATTCATTATAGGTGGGAAAATCGTTCATTCTAAATTCTCCAAGAACTTTCTTTTTAATTAATAGAATTCATTGTACAAACGATGCATTTTCAGTCATTAGTTTTTGTTTCGCAATATATGTCGCATTTTACTAGAATGTTGTAATTTTAAAACAATTTCATTGAAATGCAGTTGAAACTAAAATTATTATTTAATTCGAATTGCCTTTTTATGTCCTTTTTTTAAAAAGTTTTTAGGTATTTTTAGAATTATCTTTATGTCTTTTTAAAGGTCTGTTATAGGTCCTCAACTTCCGAGCCCTATTCATGATGCTGTTGCAACTGCGTTTGAAAGTTTGAACGTTCGCTCCAGAGCTACGATCATGAGGGAGGCTCTTCGCCAGCTCGCTCACTCATGACAAAGTGCGGAATAAAATAAATTACAAGGCACACTGGAAAATGCACTATTTATATTCGCTCTATTTGTCTAGTGACAAGGTCACACTAAAATATAACATACAAACTATATACTATAAACAATTAAACTAAGTAAAATTAATAAAACTTTGATATTTCAATTGTAACTGAGGACAATGAACTTACTTTTTCTCTAAACTGCACCCGCATGAAATGATACCGATGAGGCGTAGTGCATCCAAGCCACTGGAAAAGCTCTGATAGGTGACATTAATGTACAGATTTAACTTATAAATTATTTACTTACCAATTTATTAAAAAAATTACTCAACGTTTTAACGTAAGCATTTTATAATTTTAAATAATATTTAAAATAGTTTCTTTTTGTAAAAATTATAGGGAAGCGCCGCATCCAGCGCTTCCATTGGCGCCTCACCACTGTATAAGCGCCGCATCCAGCGCTTCCATTGGCGCCTCGCCACTGTATTACACTACAAATAAACATGGGAATGGATACTGAACAACAAATTAAGGAAAGTTTAAACAATTGTCAGAATTATAATAGCTTGCAACAATAACTCTGGAAATGCACGTTATTATGCATTACAGGAACTCGTGTCATCACAATTCCTCTAAAAAGGTCATCTAAAACTATGTAATACGCTATTTTTCCAGTTATAAGGCTATAAGTCTACATGTAAAACATGGTCCCTTACTTGAAGAGAAGAAAAGTAATTAAGAGTATTATTTGAGAATAAAATTCTCAGTAATTTTTTGAGGAAAAAAAAAACAGACGGGTGGTGAGCTACATGACTTTATAGAAGACCAGGTATAATAACAACAGCTTGCGAAAATCAGCTTAACGGCTCACAGTGGGATTATTTTGCCGATTTAGGCGGCCAAAATTATTTTTGCAATTCAGTTGAGTATAAATTAGCCCTCTTATTAAATTAACTGTATTTTAAGAGAAATGTAGTACATGTTAAAGAAAAAAATATATTTTACGTTTTTTAAACTATATTATAATCCAATTATTAAGTACTATGAACAGATATAAGAAACTACAACTCAAAAAGTGCACTCTTGCAATCAATTATACCTAAATAAGGCACTACTACAAGCATTGGACTTTAAGTCTATGTCCATAATCTGCAGTATTATGTGCACAATTTGTCCTTTTGTAAGATATCCTTCAAATTTCTACTTTCCCATTTGCTGGCAGTTAAGGCCAATCACAAACTTAACATAAATGTTTATACACGTTATCACTTTGATTATGATTTTGATTGTGATTATTAGAGTCACAATTCTTCATCAGAAGATACTTCCATTTCACCTGATGATTCAGCTCTATCTGTTCCAGATACACCACATGAAAGTTGTTTGAGCGTCAACCATAGTGAGCATCACTGTGTGCTTGACAGAAAGTAATATATTGTATAATGTCACTTTAACGTTTTGTAGATTATTTGCTGAGCTTGTTACATATTCTATTTCTTTATTAGTTATGTCAGTAGATTCTTTAACGAATCTTATTCAAATGGGACGACAATAATGTGGCGAAGGAGGAGTCGAATTCTGCCAGATCCATTTATCATTATTTGTACTACAAATTAGTTGAAGTGGTACAAAAGAACTCCGAAAAATATTTACATCTGAGTCAGCATCATTCTGAAATTTCTGCTTATACTGAGTTAGTTGCGATACACCACAGCCCCATTTGCAAATTAACACCAATGAGCTACTTTCTTCTTGACTTAAAGTCTGTACAACTTCCTCTAAATGTGACATCAATCGTATAACAGTAAGATCCAATAATAGTTGTAAATTAATTGCAGCCACAAGTACCAGTAACATATAAGATTCTTTATCCGGATAGCAATCCGTTAATGCCTTTTGTAGTACACTCTAGCAAGGATATATATTTTTATTGACTTTTTTATTATTTCATATTGTCTTCTCGAAATACCAGTTTCAACAAACGCGGCCAATGTTCTTAATGCCGCTAATTGTGCTTTGTCTTCCTGAAGACTAAGAGAGTATGCTTTCTTATATTTTCCTGCACCCTTTGGAGAACTGGTTATTTCCTTGAGTGCTTTATAAGCAAATCTTCTTTCCGTAGTTCTTAATTTCACTTGTGCAGCATAAGTCAGGACACCCGTGTCTGTACTGCTACGTAAATCCTCTATTTTCCTTATTTTGCTTTTTCGCTCAAATCTTTAAATGTCTTTGTTGGCCGTCCTGTTCGACTCACTACTTTAGGAATTGTGAATATCCCTTCAAGCCAATCGCTATTTTTCTTAAGAACTATCTCCTCTTTCATATGTGCTGCTCTCCATTTTCTTTTCAATTCAGACTTAAATTTTGAAAATTTGTGTTTTATTTCCTTTATTTGTTCGTCTGAGTAACTATTATACTGTAAAAGGTAATTTTCCAATAAGTCTAATTTTTCTTTAATATTCGGCAAATTTTGCTGTTGTATAATGTTAAACAGTTTTCGTCGAGTCAATATATTGACGTCCGATGGCGCTAATACAAAAATTGGGAAATTTAAAATAGAAATAATCACTTAGTAAAAAAATAAAATGTTTACTAATGTTTTAATAAACCTATATATCATGGAAAACCGCACGAATCCGCGGCCAATTTTCAAGAAATCGCTAACCCAATACCTCAACATTTCTATGACACTAAAGGAAAGTGCCCGGAAATACCCGGAAGTATAACTAAAATACTGAAGTTTGTTAAAATTGGCTTCAGAAAATAACGAAAAACATACCCTACTTGAAGAAGCTTTATCTGAATCAAAATAGATATCAAGAGGACAAAAACAACTAAAATATGTTAATATTAACTGGTTTATCACAATCCATAACTATTTACTTAAAAATATAATCCATAATTAGCAATAATCTATGTTGAACATAAGCTTGTACAAAGAGCGCCGAGAAAAAATACTTGCAGTGTGAGAGACAGTCAATAAAATTTTCGATTGATCGTACAGACTCAAGGTAACACTTACTGATGAAAATTGGGTACCGTATTATCGGTTGATTATTCAGCTATGATATGTGCTATTGTTTTCCTGTCTAGAATAAATTTCAGAAAATCGACTTTTGGCCGCCTAAATCGGTCAAATACCCCACTCGCCTGTGCGGCTGGGTGATCGGTCATGCTGACCACATGCCACCCTTATACTGACTTAATGATTTTTCACTTCTGATGATGATAGCACATGTTCATATGAGGCCTGCAGCAGTCTAGTAGGACTGCCTCACCATGTTTTTTTTTAGATATAGGCCTAATAAGAAAAATTAGGACTTGTGGATTGAGATGGACAGGACATGTGGGACGAATGGAGAATGAAATAGGCATAGACACTTCTTGTAGAAAAGTGTCCAGAAGATAAACCAATGAGGCGGGAAAATAAGGTTAACCATAGGCTAATATGTTGGAGGTATATTATATAAGAAATACATTTAAAATATTAACTGAGGATAGGCATGTGATATCATAAACATGTCCGTGTGGTCACAAACCTCCGGGATCGTTAATCTCAGTGAATTAGTTAGTTAATTTGTTTGTTACAGAAAACGAAAAATTAAGTTTTTTATATAACTACATAGGCCTATGTCCATCTTAACCGTTCTTATTACATGTAGTCTCCCATAAAGATCGTGTAGCCCACTGTTATCTAGTCCCCTTCATTCACATGTCTATTCGTCTGTCTTGGAGCATAGAGAGACGAGCAGGCAGGTAATAATAATAATAATAATAATAATAATAATAATAATAATAATAATAATAATAATAATATAATTTTTATTTATATACACAATTTTAATGTTTACACATCTTTCTGTGCCTTTATTTTTCTTCTCCACTCGTCTCTCTCCATCCAATCAATGTCCTCCAGTCCTCTTGCTCTCATTCCAGTTCTTATTTCCTGCATCCACGAGTTTCGAGGTCTTCCTCTCCTCCTTCTTCCGGATGGACGCCATTTCAATGTTTTCCTGGGTAATCTTTCTTCTTGCATTCGTCGTACGTGCCCATACCAATTTAATTGCTTATACCGTATATAATCTACTATATAATAATAATAATAATAATAATAATAATAATAATAATAATAATAATAATAATAATAAGCTACACGATCTTTATGGGAAATCACATGTGATAAAAACTGTTAACTATCGTAGACTATGGTGACAGGACATTTGGTACGAATGGAGAAAGAAAGAGGGGATTCGAAACTCCTACAAAAAACAGAGGGAAAGCGCCCAGTAATTAGGCTAAGAACGTGGTGGAAAAATAACATTAACCATGATTTGAGGGAGGTAAATTATGAAAAGGTCGGCCGCGGTGGACTAGTGGTGCTCCTTGACTCTGGTCCGGAGGGTCGCGGGTTCAAAACCGGCCGCTGTCGATGGATTTTTTAGGGTGGAATAATCCAAGGAGCAAGTCCTCCGGGAGGAACTTTAAGTCGTGGGTCCCGAGTGTGAGGATTTTTCAGGCTAGTGAAATATCCTTAAACCTAAATAAAGAGGCCTCTAAGTAAAATTTACCGATTTCAAACATTCTAGCAATGCCTGCTAGATGTCTCATCGAGTCGGTATGTTGACCGCATGCCACTCATGACATCTTTGGGCAAATAAGTTAACTAAAATGAACTTGGTCCATTAATTACTGACAAAGGAGAGGCTATGGCTCAACAATGGTCTGCGCCATTTAATCATCAAACTATGAAGGGGGTGATTGGAAGACGTTGGCTCAGGATAGGAATGTATGGCGATCTTTATGTCCATGCTAACAAGAACCTACGGGTCCGATAGTTGCAGTGAATTAGTTATATAAATATGGGCGGGATTTCGCGATACTCGCGCTCCGCGAGTGGCTTATGGGCCACAGTTTGATCAACAATGCATCATTGCAAATCTCATTTAATTTACAAATCTTGTATATTTTGATTGCATAAATATGAAATCACATGTTCAATTTGCCAAATTTATGACTGGAACACGCCTACGGGAAGGGAAGGGACATAAGTGTCAACAAACCGAAGTCAGCACTGCACTCTATGATGAACTAATTAGTTTCGAAACTGGCGTTATGTAATTCGTCATTGATCTCTATCTAGTGGCTTCCATCAGATAGGATTAGTCGCTTAGAGTATACAAATATTGTTTACATTTGTAATGTTCGCCTCTGTGGTTTAACGGTTAGCGTACCTGACTTCCCATACCTCCTTAAAACTTTCAGCTGACAGTTACATCCATATGTAAGGCCTACTATTTATACATGTGGACAATCCAGTCAGTATAAGGGATTACGGGTAGTTAGCATGTCAGATCGCCGTCATTATAGCTGCTTGTATCTACCTGGAGCTATTCAAATTACTCACGATGCTGGGTGAGTATTGCTGGTTCCCTATTGGCCGAAATTCTATGAGAAATGGATTGTGGATTCGAACCAGTCAGTGCGCAGCGCAACTTCCATTGCTCTGTACCAGGACGGCGTTGGCTCTGAATTTTACAAGGATTTCGGAGTACGCCATAGCGTAGTTTGGTTAAGGCAATATGCTACAAACAGGAAGGTCGAGTCCCGGTGGGGTCAGGATTTTTAAACTGACCCAAACCTTCTGGTGAAACATGGTCCTGGGATCGACTGACTCGAACGGAAATGAGTACCGCCAGTTGTTCTGGAAGTAAAGGCGGCCGTTACGCAGGGCTGAATCCCGATTGACATGAGGTGGTGATTGTCTAGAAAAAGTGGGAACCTTAACCTCCTACTACCCTAAGGCCTGTAGTGGGATCACTTTATCTTTATAAGGACTTCAAGGCCAAACTCTTTTTTTGTTTTTAACGAATTCCTAATGGATGAAACTATTGAGGTTGTTCTCATGATTTTTTTTTAAATTACATATCTTCACCGATTACATCAATTCGACACCGAAAATTAGTGTGACCAATATCCATCCGGAGGGCAGAGGCTAATTGGGATACCCGGATCCTTGATCTGGTCAAGAACCCTGATGGAACTGATATTTAACCTCTGTGGTGAATTTCGGTGAGGTCCCGAAGGTCTAAAATAGCCAAATCCACTCTCCTCACCTCCAAGTTGGGGCCTCTCGGGACCTTCAAGAACTTTTAAGATTTTAAGATGCAAAAGAGAGAGTGGTGTGTGGAAGAAACGGGAAGCTACCACACCTATAGGTCTACATCCCTACTAAAGCTGCAAACTTGGCATGATGAGTCTTTCCACGGTTGGTCAACGGAAGAAAGTTAGAGACAGAAAAGGACACCAGAAGATAGACAATATTAAAATAAATGTTTTGTATGCAGATACAAAAACGAAAGCTGAGTAAGGAAAGAGTACAGAATGCTGAGTTTGCAGTGAAAGAGTTGCTCTTGGGCAGAACACTATGTATGTATGTACTGCTCGGGACCCAGCTCCGTGAGTCTGAAAGGAATTTGCTGTCTCAGCTGTTAGTACTATGAGAAGCAGAGATGTGTACCTCCTCCCATTCCCCACACTTCCCCCCGCAAACACACAGAGATTAGACTCGAGCTGTATGTATGTAGTATATCTATCCACAGTAATTCTGCCCGGGGCAGGTCTTTCACTGCAATGATAACATTTTAATGCTATGCTTTGCAGCTTTACTACACCGGTGAAGAATGATGATGGTAATGATAAGGATGATGGCCGGATGATTTTGAAAAATGTTCACGAGATTCCTGGAATGAACATAGGCTACAAGAGAGTTGTGATACTCAACTCCTACACCCTTAAAAATCGCCCTTTGTAGTGGAAAACGTGAAAAAAGTAGCTCTTTGGACGATTAATAGGCTTACGCTGCCTAAACTATAACAAATACACAAAATTAATGTACACAGAATTTAATATCTCAAAAAGCTCTACAAAAAAGTCCGGGACAGCATGTGTTTTTCTCTATCGGATAAGTCACAATAGCCATTTTTGTCTTTCATTGATGCCAAGAAGATCGAGACAAGTACGTAGATTCCTGTGCAAGCATAACAACACATGGCGAGTATTCTTTTACGGATAACTCACAATAACGAATTTTGTCTTTTAGTTCATTTATGCCTAGAAGATCGAGATAAGTAGATTCCCGGGCAACACAGGGTAATCAGCAGGGGGAATCTTGAAATAATTACGATATACTTTTATAATTATTTTTCATTTTTCTTACTCAACTGATCCTAAGAAGTACATTACTTTTTGTCTTTCAGCTTATTTATGCCAAGAACATCGGGATGAGTACAGAGTATCTAAAAATAATTACGATATACATTTTTCCTTTTACTTATTTAATTAAACATGAAACACATTAATTTTCGTATTTCAGCTCATTTATGTCAGAAGATCGGGATAAGTAGATTCCCGGGCAACGCCGGGTAATCAGCACTGGGTATCTAAAAATATAAATTTATAATTATTTTTCCTTTTATTTATTCAAGTAAACATAAAAGCACATTAATTTTAATTTATTTAGACGTAGCAGCGCGCGCCGGCTATTAGCTAGTACCACAATAAAAAGAAACCACTGTTTGTACTTTCTTAAACGTATTATTTCCCAGGTATTTACGTTCCAGAAAAATATAATTGACATATTTACATCATAGGACATCAGAAATTAATTAATAACCTATAATGTTGGTTATAAACAGTTTGATGTGTTTCACTTTTTCTCCACTAGGGTGCATTCTTACAATATTGCGATCCGATTTGACAATAAATAATATGACATGGTTGCAGTGATGAACAAATGTAACATAACGAACGTTTCTCATTTGTTTTCAAACATCGTCGTTTACATCAAATATATAAATAATTTAAAATGACTATATTTAAAAAATGATTTGTGAGTAAACAGCTTAATTTTATTCGTTAAATATTCCTAACAAATGCCACTGTTAATTTCCAAATTCTCCAGATAAATTCACTCGAGACTTCGTGACATCGTGAATTTATCGATAATTTGGAAATCACTCGTGGAATTACTAATGAAAATTATTTTCTAAAGTATGTAAAACTTAATTTGTGTAAAACTTTTTCTTTAATATACATTTTTTTGTTAAATCGTACATCATGATCGTCTTTAATTCATTTTAATAGTCTTTGATTAACAAATAAATAATTCATTGTTCTAGCCACATATAAAGGTAAAGTGATCCCACTACAGGCCTCAGGAGGCCCTTGGGATAGTAGGAGGTTAAGGCTCCCACTTTTCTTGACAATCGGCACTTGATGTCAGCCGGGTTGTCAGCCCTGCGTGACGGCCGCCTTTACCCCAGAACAAGCGTCTGGTACTCATTTCAGTTAGAGGCTGAGTCGACCCCAGGGCCATAGTGCCGCCAGAAGGTTTGGGTCAGTTTAAAAATCTTGACCCCACCGGGACTCGAACCCTCGACCTTCCGGCTTGTAGCGCAGTGCCTTAACCACTACGCTACGGCGTGCCCCTCTAGCCACATATATATTTTTAAATACAGGCTGGGGCACGCCGTAGCGTAGTGGTTAAGGTACTGCGCTACAAGTCGAGGTCGAGGGTTCAAGTCCCGGTGGGGTCAGGATTTTAAACTGAGCAAAACCTTCTGGCGGCACTATGACCCTGGGGTCGACTCAGCCTCTAACGGAATGAGTACCAGACGCTTATTCTAGGGGTAAAGGCGGCCGTCACGCATGGCTGACAACCCGGCTGACATCAAATGCCGATTGTCTAGAAAAAGTGGGAGCCTTACCTCGTACTACCCCAAGGGCCTCCCGAAGCCTGTAGTGGGATTACTTTACTTTACTTTCTAATACATGCTCAGGTGTGGTTTTTAACTTTAATTTTCGATAAATTAATAACTTAAAAGCATTATGTGTACCGTATTGAAAATATATTTAATTTATTTAACGTTCTACTATTCACAAGTTCAAAGAAATAATACTATTTTATGAACAACTTAACTTCGAAAAGTATAATGAAACGAATCTGAAGTTTTCGGTCATACTTACAAGGGAACTGTCAACCATTGCATGCCGAAACCTATCTAGAAATTTCTCCCAGAGAAGCGTTATGATGTACCAAGACCGTGTAAAAAAATCAGTTTTTAACTGCAAGGTACAGAAATCGAAGCCAGAATCTGGCAATGGCAACCCCCTTTGCGAAGCAGAGAGATTCCCTGCATACGTAATGCATAGTGTGGCCGGACGCGACATGCGGGCAGGTTGTCAGTGTTATCCATTTTACCAATTCAGGAGTTGTATTACTTCTCTTTAGTTTAAATGAGAGGTTTGGTGCTGAATTTTAGTTTCTTACGGTTTAAAAAGACACTTTTTTTTTTGTCACGGCCTTGGTACATCACAACGCTTCTCTGGGAGAAATTCCAAGGTAGGTTTCGGAATGCAATGGTAGACAGTTCCCTTGTTAGATATACATCTGCAGCTTTTATATACATCTAATATATAAAAATGAATGTTTGTTTGTTTGTTTGTTCGTACTCTATGTGCGGCCATACCGTTGATCCGATTGTGTTAGGGCTATTTGCAAAATGTTCACGAGATTCCCGGGATGAACATAGGCTATAAGAGAGTTGTGATACTCAACTCCTACACCCTTAAAAAGTCGCACTTTGTAGTGGAAAACGTGAAAAAAAGTAGCTCTTTGTATGCTTAAATTGCTTACGCTGCCTAAACCATAACAAATACACTAAATTAATGTGCACATAATTTAATATCTCAAAAAAGTCCACGACAGCATATGTTTATCTCCATCGCATAACTCATAATAACCATTTTTGTCTTTCATTGATGCCAAGAAGACCGAGACAAATACGTAGATTCCTGTGCAAGTATAGCAGCACATGGCGAGTATTCTTTTACGAATAACTCACAATAACTAATTTTGTCTTTTAGCTCATTTATGCCAAGAAGATCGAGATAAGTAGGTTCCCGGGCAACACCGGGTAATCAGCACGGGGAATCTTGAAATAATTACGATATACATTTATAATTATTTTTCATTTTACTTATTCAACTAATCATAAGAAGTACATTACTTTTTGTCTTTCAGCTCATTTATGCCAAGAAGATCGGGATGAGTAGATTTCCGGACAACGGCGGGTAAACAGCACGGGGTATCTAAAAATAATTACGATATACATTTTTCCTTTTACTTATTGAACTAAACATAAAAGCACATTAATTTTCATTTATTTAGCCGTAGCAGCGCACGCCGGATATTTGCTAGTCTACTATATAAAAATGAATGTATGTTTGTTTGTTCGTACATAGGTTATAAAAGAGTTGTGATACTCAACTCCTACGCCCTTAAAAATCGCCCTTTGTAGTGGAAAACGTGAAAAAATAGTTCTTTGGTCGCTTAAATTGCTTACGCTGCCTAAACCATAACAAATACACAAAATTAATGTACACAGAATTTAATATCTCAAAAAAGCTCTACAAAAAAGTCCGCGACAGGATATGCTTTCTCTATCGGATAACTCACAATAACCATTTTTGTCTTTCATTGATGCCAAGAAGATCGAGACAAGTACGTAGATTCCTGTGCAAGCATAGCAGCACATGGCGAGTATTCTTTTACGAATAACTCACAATAACTAATTTTGTCTTTTAGTTCATTGATGTCAAGAAGATCGAGATAAGTAGATTCTCGAGCAACACCGGGTATTCAGCACGGGTAATCGTAAAATAGTTACCATATACATTTATAATTATTTTTTATTTACTTATTCAACTAATTATAAGAAGTAAGATACGTTAATTTTTGTCTTGCAGCTCATTTATGCCAAGAAGATCGGGATGAATAGATTTCCGGACAACTACATTAATTTTCATTTATTTGGGCGTAGCAGAGTACGCTGGGTATTACCTAGTATTTTAATAAAGTAATGGAAAAATGAAAGGTAGATATTTAAATTCATGTTAGATTGTACAACAATATCTTCTTCTTCTTAAACTTAATTTGTAGGATTTTCATCCTGTTTATTTCCAAAATCACTCCTCAGAGGAAGACGTATTGGATGTGCGGGTACTGTCTATCCATCTCTTGGCTGGTCTTCCTCTTGTTCTTCTCCCGTCCATTGGTCTATCTTCTTTAGCTCTTTTTGCAGGTCGGTTTTCTTCCATTCTTTCTATATGACCCTTATAATATTTTCGTCTGTCTATAATAAATTTGGTTATGTCTTGAATATGACATTTGTCCCTAATTTCTGTGTTGTGTATTTTATCAAATAATGTTTTCCCCTGAATAGTTCTTAAGATTTTCATTTCACATGTGCTTATTATTGTTCAGGTTTTATTGTATCAGCCCTAGTTTCTGCTCCATATACTATAATTGGTCGAATTATCGTTTTGTTTATGCTGGTTTTGCTTTCTATTGACATATGTTTGTTGCGCCAAATTAAATCTTTCATATATCCTGATATTTGTGCTGCTTTATCAGCTTGTTTTTTTTACTATTTTTATTAAATTCTTAGTGTTTGTTATTAATACACCTAAATAATTAAATTCTGACACTTGTTCTATAATTTTTCTTTCCACTTCTAATTTGCATTTACTGGTTCTTTTGGTATGGTTAAGCATTTTGTCTTATTCGTGTTAATTTCCATATTGTATTTTCTGGCATTTATAGTAAATTGATGTAAAGATATTTGTAAATTATCTTCAGATTCTGAAAGGAGAACAACATCATCTGCGTAACATATTAAGTGAAATCTAGTGTTTCCCATTTTATAACCCAAACTTGGTGGTACGTTTTCAATAATTTTATCCATTATAATATTAAATAAGAATGAACTTAAAGAGTCTCCTTGCCTGATGCCCTTTCTGAGCGTTATTTCTTCGGTTTGCTATTCTTTTACTTTGATTACTCTTTAGCAGTGTGTGTTAATTGATAACATTTGCTCTAATCAGTTCATTAGGAATTTTATTCTCCTCAAGATATGTACAACATGTTTCAAGTTGTAGTGTATCAAAAGCCTACAGTTAATGACTGAAGCATTTGCGTGATTTATTTCCACTGCTGTCTGGGCACTTTCTCTCTGATTTTCCTGCAGTTTCCATTCCCCTCTTTCATTTCCCATCCGTGTCATATGTCCTGTCCATCCCAATCTACGAGACTTAACTCTTATTGTTAGTATTGCATTTGGTTTCCCATAAAGATAATGTAGCTAACTGTTATGCAGTCTCTTTCATTCATCTGTTTCATCACCTTTCTTTGGTCTAAAAAAATTAAGAACTTTATTCTCAAATACTCGTAATCGCACACAAGTTTCCTGGGTGAATTTTTTTCTTGGTATTTCCTCACCTATAACAAATTTCAGGAAACTTCAAGGCCCAAAAATCCGCGAACACCACCTGTCCTTCAGAATTTTAATATCATATTCGTTTTTTTTAAATATGAATCTTTGAGTGAATGGTGTGCCTTATCTTAAATGTTCTTGTTATTTTGGAGGTGGCTCTGGCTTTGAACTGATCTCTCATCCAGAGAAGCCCTCATCTTATTGTGTAATCAAAGAAACATTGTGTGATCCACAGTTTAAAATTATCTTCCAAGACGATGAGTCTCTGTAAGACTACAGTGACGTCGGACATGTGAAAGTACCTATAAAGGGAGAGGTTAAACTAAGGTGAAAAGAGATATTATTATTATTATATTATTTTTAATCAACTCCACCAGGTTGTCATTACGACATTTCTGGTATTCTCTCCTGGCACGGTGTATTTGTAACCTGCTTCTGAGGTTGGGGCGCCTGGATGGCGGAGTTACAGGCGACGCGATGATATGAAATGTGATAATGATCGTAATGATGCGCCAGGAGATTCCTTAATTTCAACTTAATCTAGTGAGATGAATACATATTGATAATAATGATGGCCAGATGGTGTCCGGGCACCGTTTGTGCCTTAAAGTTTCCTGACATTTATCTTACATATGAGGAAAAACACAGAAAAAGTCACCCAGGAAAATGGTCCCGACCGAGGATCGAACTCGGACCTGTTGCGTAACAAGGCAGCACGCACCATCGAGCCCACAGCAGTGGACATTATTATTATTATTATTATTATTATTATTATTATTATTATTATTATTATTATCATTATTATTAACTAAAAAACTAATTCACTGGCACTATCGAACCCATAGGTTCATGGCCGCGCGGACATAAGCTCTCTATACATCCCTTTCCTGAGCTAATGTTTTCCATTCATCCCCTGTTTAATCTACTTCCCTCATCATGGTTAATA